>CABEEJ010005338.1:21861-36056 GCA_901482245.1 Timema douglasi | reverse complement strand
ATATATATATATATATATAGTAATAGTAATATTATACATATAATTAAGGCTCACATCATGAAAATTGTTCCGTACGTTCTGTTTTATTTTAGAAAATTGAACAGTTGTTCAACCCGCTTCAGTGCCCTCATAGGCTAAGGCGTCATCCTTGTAATAGACTAGAATGTCTATAACGGGGAGATCAATGTTCGATTCCGGTTGGGTCTACTGGAGGTGGTATTTCCTATACGATTTCCCACTCTCTCTTCACGTAAATGCGGGTGTACTTATTCTAAATCCGATCTTACTCGTCCTTAACACATCAGTGTAATTGGTACATATGAATATAGCCTGAAAGGGTAGTAAAAAGCTGTTCTAAAAAAATTACTTTTGCCAATTTGATGTAAATAAAATAAGTTCTGTCTCAAGTGATTGATTTTAAACTACCCCAAATAGCTTCTTGAACTGAGAAATGTTCATAATATATTGGTTTGTAGAGGGTTGATCTTAGTTACACCCTTATTGTAGTAAGCTCTGAGTCGCTTGAAGACACCCTTATTTCGTACAACAAGAAAACTGAACTATTCGCCGGGATTCTTACCAACTTGTTTGAACCCCACCGCCTTGAAGCTCTCTTCCGTGGTCAGCATAAAGGTTTTACAGGACCAACAGTTCATGATTGTAGTTAATAATTCAATTAAACGACCCATTCTCTTCGTGACGTTTTAATGTGAGTGTACACAATACAATGATTATTTACAATATATTACAATTATACTATTTGATGGTAGTATTTTACAACCTTTATGGTAATAATAGAGTTCAGACTCTGTTATTTAATTTTAGTTTATTAGTGAGTCTTATTTTTAATATTCTTCTCGCACTGAAGGAGTCCGTTGTAAATTAATTAATTATTTAAAATACACCCGGTAAAGTCTTATCCACACAAAAAAAAGAAACACTTTATTCAAATACATTTATAAATAAATAAAATATATTTTATTAATAATTATGTCATATACAGTTTGTAATTTCAAATATAATAACAAATAAATAAAGATTAATTATCCTAAATTGTAAGCTCTGTGTGAAGTTTCAAAATTTAGAACTCTAATCTTAATCTTGTTAGGATTCGAACACTAATATTAATATTTGAAAGATTTGTATGGGATTTGAAATTCAAATATTATGGTATTTAAAATATAATTATTACTATGGTCACATTGTATTCACAATATTTTTTAATTTAACTCAATTAAAATATATATATTGTAATTTATCCTAATATTATATTTGTATGTTATAGCATTTTATTATATAATCAATTTTGATTTGAAAAATTCCCATCATAAATATTATACGAGCCGAATTTTAAAATATTAGATTCACACAGGCTTACTAAAAAATTTAAACAATACTAACATAACAATTAGCTGATGAATTATAAAAAAAATATTTTAAAAATTAAAGTTAAATAGAATCACCACATATTTTATTAACATTAAAAAGAGTGTGCTATTTTTTAAACTATAAAACTGAATTTTTTAAATAATATTTTAAATATTTATATAAGCTAATGAAATGATAAAAGCCTCAGATACACTTTTATGGAGTATTTTGATATTATCTAAGTAAGAAAATATGTTTATTTTACTGAACTTGCCATTGACATAAACAAACTAGAAAAAATGATTGAATAACAGTGGTGACTTGTGGGTTGTTACCAGGGCAAGCCAGACTTGATAGGGCTGACCTACAGTAGCCCCGTGGCTTCTTTGGTGCTGACTGACAGCTCACAGCTGACTTATGACAGTCAACATTTAGGTATATACCTATATTTTGACTGTCAGAAGCGACAGCTGCTAAACACATGTTTTTGCAGATCATATGGTTCGGCGTAGGGATACATAATTTGGTCTGGTAACTTTTCAAAGCCTTTAGCTGTCAGCTGTGAACTGTCAGTCAGCACCAAAGAAGACATGAGGCTACTATAGTATACTTTTACCGCTCCCTCTCTTACTATTAATTTGACAAACCCCACTTGAAATAATGTGTGTCTATTGGACTTACAGATCGATTCTGATGCTGAATCAGTAGGTGCAATCTCCTTGGAAACAGCTCACAAGCCAACACTTAGTTCAAGCACCTTCGCATGAGTTTTAAAATATCCAATAAATAGTATTTTATTTTGTTTTACATTGAAAGTTTGATGTATTTATCATAGGTCTTAAAAAAACTAGGTTTTTCTCAAATAAAGATTATTTTTAAGGCTATTGGCCCTCTTTATTTGACGTGGAAATGCAGAATTAAAGGATAAAATGGTTATTTTCAATCATTTTTATTGTGTTTGAATTTTATTTTAGGAACCGGTTTGTCCAAGAATAGAAGCATGTTGATTAAGTTATACTTTTTATTTATACATCTCCTCGATAATTTTAACAGTGATCAAATATCAATAATCTTTACATTATTCAATAGAAAATTGCAGGCTTCATTACAAAAAATAATAAAATGTAACTCCTAATAAACATTGATACATTATCTTAGAAGAAGTGTTGAAAATATTAACATACAAATCCCACTCGTTCTCGAGAAAACTTACATTTCCAAACGTATGATTTTTCCGCAAGACCTGTCCGGTAGCTAGCGCCATCTACGGTGTCCGTGATCCATCTGTTCTTGTTCGCGCGGAAGGATACTTTGGTCGGTTGCTAAGCCACGCCACGCCTTTCACCCTCCCGCCCACCATCCCATAAAATAGGTTTTAGACTTGCACTCGGCAGCGCCAAGGGCCTTAAGGTGACAATAACATTAATAACCTCTATATATCCAACAAATTGTTAATTAATTGATAATTTGGTTTCATAATTACAATTCCATTGAGATTTAACAGTCGATAATATACCTCGGTTCAAGTTATTATAATACAAATTAATTAGTAAATTGGATATTAATTTTGTCATGTATATAGAATTAAATGTTTTATTTAAACTAATATTCGTATGATGGAATGGCGTGACTTGTTTCCAGAGTAAGCAGAGTTAGTTTAAACTACACCTGTTAATAATTGTTATCATCACTCAGTAGAACACTCAGTGGTCAAATGGGGACAGAGTGGGAGAGAACATATCACCCAGTAGAACACTCATTGGTCAAATAGGGACAGAGTGGGAGAGAACATATCACTCAGTAGAACAATCAGTGGTCAAATGGGGATAGACTAAGAGAGAACATATCCCTCAATAGAACACTCATTGGTCAAATGGGACAAAGTGGGGGAGAACATATCACTCAGTAGAACACTCAGTGGTCAAATGGGAACAGAGTGGGAGAGAACACATCACCAATATAGTTTTAGTAAGCTCTGCCTAACCTGGCCAAAATTTAAGACGTGCGATTAGTATGTTGTGAATATTTGTAAATGTAAGTCCTATAGATGGGAATATAGTGAATCTTATTTTTCAGACAAGTAATTGTGAAATATTGCACATGTTCAAAAGTAATTCCCCCACTATTTATTTTGTATTGTTTTTATTGTTTTCAAATAATCAAATTTTGTAAATATTCCGTTCAAATTACCAAAGAGAAATTATGAATAGCAATGGAATGCTATATTTATATTCCAAACCAATCTTCATATGTGAGTGTGTTTTTGAGGCCAAGCACATGTCAAGCTGGATCTGAAACAACATAGTATGTGTTGAGGGCTGCGTCCTGTTACCCCCTGCAGCTATGTCTCTGTCTTAGGCTAAGTTGGTTTACAAGTAATGAGCCAGATATGTTCATAATGTATACGTTAGATATATCAATAAAATAATTTAAATGGTAGGTTTTTTATGTATCTTCAATATCTATCGACAGCACTTCAGAATTTTAAATATAAATAAATAACTCACAAGCTATTTAGGTTGGGATGGAAGGGATCTTAAGATAAGCTTTTTAGGTTGGGACGGAAGGGATCTTAAGATAAGCTTTTTAGGTTGGGATTGAAGGGATCTTAAGATAAACTATTTAGGTTGAGATGGAAGGGATCTTAAGATAAGCTTTTTAAGTTGGGATGGAAGGGATCTTAAGATAAGCTATTTAGGTTGGGATGGAAGGGATCTTAAGATAAGCTTTTTAAGTTGGGATTGAAGGGATCTTAAGATAAACTATTTAGGTTGGGATGGAAGGGATCTTAAGATAAGCTATTTAGGTTGGGATGGAAGGGATCTTAAGATAAGCTATTTAGGTTGGGATGGAAGGGATCTTAAGATAAGCTTTTTAAGTTGGGATTGAAGGGATCTTAAGATAAACTATTTAGGTTTGGATGGAAGGGATCTTAAGATAAGCTTTTTTTTTCTTCTTTTTTTTCAGTTTACTTGAACTACTTCAAAGTATTCATACGTCAAGTCAGATCACATGCCACCGTCACTTTTGTTAGATGCTACCAAAAGGGAAGACGAGGGTATGTTGCAACATTTTACACATTGATGTTTTATTTTTCAATAAATACTATTGATTTTTTTTTTACAGGTTTGAACTATAGTATTTTCTGATATTTTGAAAAGTGTATGTTCAATAATATGTTTTTATTTATTTTGGCAAAATTATTTTGAATTCAAGACTGCATATGTTGCAAATGTCCCCTTTAAACGGGCATGCTCAAACACCAGTTAGTGTATGTTGCAACGATATTTTATTTTAATCATCATACTCATCACATACACAATTAACGTATGTGAAACCTATATTTTTTTCATACTCAGCCAATTGACCAACATTTTGTAAACTCTGCATTGAACCCACTCATTAAGGCTCTCACCAAATGTATTGTTGCAGACCAAACAATATGTTTTACCATTACTCCGCTGAGCCATCTTCAAAAGCTATTTTTTTCCTTTCTCTGGTTTTATTTTAGTTTTTGTTGTATTTCTATTATTTTGCGTATTATTTGAAAGCTATTTTAAATTTTAGTTTTTATTCTTGTGGAGCTATTTTTCTTCTTCTGATGCGGCTTTTCTTAAGGTCTCAAGGATTTAAAATATGAAAATGTGTAGGCAATATTTTAAATTATAATGCGTATCAATCTCTCTTTGAGCTTTTGGTGACGTAAGGCACTGGAAAATAGAACCTACGCTATATATTGACATAAAAACATAGAGCCCTAACTATAATCTTTTTTGAAAACATATGTTATAATATGTTGATAAACAACTTAACTAAACAAAATTATCATAATTTATAAACGCATTGTTGCTTTATTTATTTAAACCAGGCTTATTTTTTGATTCATTCTCATGTGTGCTAGCGATGTGGTATTTCTGATTTCGTATGTCAGTAAGTTGTTAATGTTCATATTTATTTTATTCGAGACTCATACATACAAATAATATTAAACTATTATTACGTGCGCAGAGTAAGCTGCAACAATCGTCGCGTAGCCTCAAAATAGTTTATTGGCATCTAAACTATAAAATGGTGTCAATATTTATTTTGTATAAACTATAGTATCAAACAAACGTCAAACAAATGTGTTCTTTGATTATAATGAACTCGAATATTAGTAAATAAAATAATAGCCTAGCAAAAAAACAAATATTAGATGAACGTAGAACACTTAAATAGCTCGCACAAAAACAGAAAATCCTTTAAATAAAAATTATTTGTTGAAACGTTCACCCATTGCAACTAACTCTGGTTTCCCCTACCAACAAAATATCCACATTAGTTTACTAAATATATTTTATCAATTTTGGCTTGTATTAAGTTTCATCTTTCTTTAAGGCCCTCCGTTTAGACTGTATAGCATACACTTATAAGTTTCATCTTTCTTTAAGGCCCTCCCTTTAGACTGTATAGCATACACTTATAAGTTTCATCTTTCTTTAAGGCCTTCCCTTTAAACTGTATAACATACACTTTTAAGTTTCATCTTTCTTTAAGGCCCTCCCTTTAAACTGTACAGCATACACTTATAAGTTTCATCTTTCTTTAAGGCCCTCCCTTTAAACTGTATAGCATACACTTATAAGTTTCATCTTTCTTTAAGGTCTTCCCTTTAAACTGCATAGCATACACACATAAGTTTAGTTACAAATATCAGGAAAATGTGCTAAACATTTTTGGGACTTAATTCTGGAAACGGAAGATTTATTCATTTGCTTATGATATTTATTTTTTTAAATATGAAAATATTTAACACTATATTCTAAACTACAGGTAATGTTTAGACCATTAACAAAGTTGAAAAATCGTTTATTTTCACTGCAAGATATTAAAAGATTTTATCAGCTATCAACGAAATTGATTGTAATGAGCTATCTATACTCAATGGCTCTATTATGAAATGTTGCCCCCTCTTTGAGTGCTAAATATGCTGTCTTGGGTTAAGATTAATAACTATAAGACATGTATTAATACACCCCAGGGCATAGTAAGGAATTTTCAAAATATCATATAACAAAGTGAAGTTGGTCTGATTATGTAGGTTTAGTAATAATAATGGCGTGTCTGTGCTATAACAATCTGAAGCTTAGTTTGCCTAAAGACTATCCAGTACTAGTGTATCGTTGTCCAGGGGACGTACTAATATACTGATAGTACATCCTTTCCGTGGAGGCTCTTAACATGTCCCGATGGGATGAGGTGATGGTGATTATAAAGGTGATGCTGATTATAAAGGTGATAGTGAGTATAATAGTGAAGGTGTTAGTGAGTATAATAGTGAAGGTGATAGTGAGTATGGGGGTGTGGAACCAATGTAAACATTTAAACCTAACTTAAGCCTAATTAACCAAACCATGTTGACCACTGGGTTAGTAACTATTTTTGGGGAAATTTCCCAAGGTACTAGCCGGGAATCGAGCCCGGGACTTCGTGATAATCAGCTAGGGGCTCTGAACGCCATAACATGAGAAAGGATAACCTGTGGGTTGTGTTTTGTTGAATGGTTGATCTTCTACAATCTATTATTAGGTATTATCAATAAATATATAAATAGTTATGTCGGTGTTGTTTTGAATTAATTTCATGATAGAACTAGGCGTAGCTCATATTAATGTTATATTATAAAATTCGTTATCCTTTGTTTTTAAACCTTTTGGCAGCTAATCCTAAGAGGAAAAATTATTCCTTTTATTAAAAAGGTGTTGATCCAACCTCAATTTAATAAAAGTAATTTTCTGTTAAAAATATGGCCAAAATACCTGTTTTTAAATTAGTAATCAACAAAAACTCGACTAATCTGGTGTAGTTTTAATCTATACCATGACAATTAATTGATACTTGTTATAGTTTAGATGAGAACAAAAGACAATAAATTATTATTATTATTATTATTATTAGCACCGCGTCTTACTACCCGTTCGGGTTATACACACTTACGCTAATGTGTAATGGTAGGGTGATTGTGAGATGAAATGGAGGACCTACAGTTTAACGTGGGATCCGAACCACGGTGGAGGCCTGGCATTCCCCACATTCACAAGATGTCTTGTCAGAGGTGAAGGAAGGGTTTGGTAATCAGATAAATCTGTGCCGGGACCGAGGATTGAGCCTTGGATCCCAGCATAGAAGTCTGAAACCTTACCCCTAGACCGCCAGGTCACCGACAAAAGACAATAAGTAATTTATATATTAATGTATGAATGTAATGACTAATGTAAATCAACTTCTATTAAAAGTATTTAGCTACTGTATATTGTAATTTAAGTTTGTGATTGAATTACATTTTGTCTCTTATAAGCCGTGGGTTTGCTGTAAGTAAAATTGTCTAACCTTACTTTCGTCAGTATAGATACATATTTTTATAGTTTTTACTGATGCATTTTTTAAATTATTCCATTTTTCTTAGCCTCTAGTATGTTTTATTATAGTGAGGTAAATCAAATTCTAGAAAAGTTAAACTGCAGATATTTAATGAAACAAATAGCCGAAACTATTGTTAATGCATTTTAGTGAGGATAACACCATTTAGATATCATATTCTGAAAATTGAAAAATTACACCTGGTCACGGGAATCGAACCCGGGCCGAAGGTCGATTCCCGTGTCCAGGTGTCATTTTTAAATTTTCAGAATATGAAGATATTTAGCTTTAAGCTTTATAATATTAATTATATAAAAATTTATAAGTCTGATAAAACAGTGTGTATTTTTTTAATATCATATATAAATTTTTTAAATTAAAAAATGTATCTCTTAAGGTTGTGTGTTATTACTAAAGCGTTACATAAACTTTAAAAATATTTATAGCACATTACGCTCTAAGAGTCGATAAAAAAAATATATGTTATCTTCAAAAAAAAAAAAAAGTATATTAAAGTTCCTTGAGAAAAACTTAGTTTTTGAAAGGGACTTCTAATCTTCTAACTTCAAACCTAAAATATTAATGAGTCATCCGATTTTAAAAAACAAAATATACGATTTGGACTATAAAGTCTATCACGTGACTTACGAACCTTAAAATGGGGTATTTTTCACTTCAAGTTGCTTAAAACTATTGAAAATATTACTTTAATTATAAAGTTATAGTTTGAATAAGTCGGGACATAGTATAAAAAAGAGTTTATCATTTTATATAAATACTATTAATTTTTTCTGACTGTATATATGTATGGATTATATCAGAGGCATATTTGTAGCAAAGATTAATGCATCAATATTTTTGAAGGGATCCAGTAATAAGCGTCGTTGATTGTAGGTAATTATATTTACTTAAACTATATTCATTCAAAAGTTTTGTTTTTTTAAAACGACTAAAAACATTTTTAAAAGTGACCTTCAAACGTTTATCTCCGAATAACAATATACATAAATGAAGCATGTTCACATATCGGAGTATAAAATAACCCCGTCAGGGCTATGACCCATGTCCCAATGCGACCGTACACATTGATCAAAATAACTTGTTTGGTAGCACACACTCAATATGGACGCCACACGTCAGAATGTCTCTGGGATTTCACCGTCTCGACGGCCAACGAAGGAGATATCTCCTTGCTCACAGACACCGACGCCGAATTATTGTTACTGTTACTGCTGTTATTATTGTCCCCGGTCGCGGTCTTGACCGGCCTCTTATCGGGCCCCCCGCCGGCATCCTCCGTCGCGCCCACAGGGTCGACGTCCGATATCTTGACGCCGCTCTTCTCGTGATCCTCTGAGGCGTCGTCGTCCGTGTCGAGGTCGCGGTGTCTCTTGGACGCCTCGAACGCCAGCAGGCCCGAGCCCCTGTTGTGGAAATGGAGGGCCACCGCGCTCTGCAGGTCCGCGTTGTGGAAGTGGCTGTGCAGTTGGTGCGCGGGGCCGTACAGCTGGGAGTACAGCCACTGGGACGTCGGGGGGAGCAGGGGGGTGTTGAGGAAGAGGCTGGCGGCGGCCGCGGCGTTGAGGTAGGCGGAGTGCTGGGTGTGCGGGTGCGCCCCTAGGAGCGGGTGGTGGTGTGTGCCCGGGGTGGCTCAGCGCCGTGGGGCTGCTCGGGAATCTCACGCTGCTCGGCGGCGTGACCGGGGAGGACGCCGAAGCCTGGCGGGCGTCTATCGTCATCGCCGTCGTCGACGACGAGGAGGAGGATGAGTGAGGTGCGTCGGAGTCCTCCAGAGGTGTCGGGAACGGTTTCGGTCTGGAGGTGTGTCGACGCCGCGACGCCGTGGTGAGTAAACCGACGACGCCGTCGGTGGAGGGGCTGGATCTCGTCTCAGGAGGGTGCGGGGTGGAAGGGGTCCTGCTTGCGGGAGGGTTGGTCTTGGGGGTGCTAGGGAGCACGTTGATGCTGATCGGTCCGAGGGCGTCGGTCGAGGCTCGGCTGTGATGATCGGGGACTGAAACAAGAAGATCATGATCTGACCAGGGTTCTACTCAACAAATATATTCAATAACTATGATGTGTTAGGGATGAGGAGGGTTAAATGTATAGTAAGTGTAACCGCATTTGCGCGGAGAAAGGGTGAGAAACCATCTAGCTAATATCCACCCTCAGTACACCCAAGCGGCAGCCGATCACCGATCTCCTCGTTATCGGTAGTTCAGCATATCGTGAGAGGGGGTCTAAGACCATGAGGCTACCGAGGCGGTTTATTTGACAAGCTGAAGAGTAGTTTATGTATCCTCCACCAACAAAATAGCACAGACAAAGCGCTAAGTCCTGGCTGTGACGACTAGGGTGTTGGATTATTATCATATTTGATCATAGTTTAAGATGAAGATGACCCCTAGACATAGTCTCGCCTAAAGAGGACATAGGTCTGACCATAATCTCACCTGCTCACCTGGAGAAGACAGAAGTCTGGCCACAATCTCACCTGAAGAGTACAGAAGTCTGGACACAATCTCACCTGAAGAGGACAGAAGTCTGGCCACAATCTCACCTGAAGAGGACAGAAGTCTGGACACAATCTCACCTGAAGAGGACAGAAGTCTGGCCACAATCTCACCTGAAGAGGACAGAAGTCTGGCCACAATTTCCCCTGAAGAGGACAGAAGTCTGGCCACAATCTCACCTGAAGAGGACAGAAGTCTGGCCACAATCTCACCTGAAGAGGACAGAAGTCTGGCCACAATCTCACCTGAAGAGGACAGAAGTCTGGCCACAATCTCACCTGAAGAGGACAGAAGTCTGGCCACAATCTCACCTGAAGAGGACAGAAGTCTGGCCACAATCTCACCTGAAGAGGACAGAAGTCTGGCCACAATCTCACCTGAAGAGGACAGAAGTCTGGCCACAATCTCACCTGAAGAGGACAGAAGTCTGGCCACAATCTCACCTGAAGAGGACAGAAGTCTGGCCACAATCTCACCTGAAGAGGACAGAAGTCTGGCCACAATCTCACCTGAAGAGGACAGAAGTCTGGCCACAATCTCACCTGAAGAGGACAGAAGTCTGGCCACAATCTCACCTGAAGAGGACAGAAGTCTGGCCACAATCTCACCTGAAGAGGACAGAAGTCTGGCCACAATCTCACCTGAAGAGGACAGAAGTCTGGCCACAATCTCACCTGAAGAGGACAGAAGTCTGGCCACAATCTCACCTGAAGAGGACAGAAGTCTGGCCACAATCTCACCTGAAGAGGACAGAAGTCTGGCCACAATCTCACCTGAAGAGGACAGAAGTCTGGCCACAATCTCACCTGAAGAGGACAGAAGTCTGGCCACAATCTCACCTGAAGAGGACAGAAGTCTGGCCACAATCTCACCTGAAGAGGACAGAAGTCTGGCCACAATCTCACCTGAAGAGGACAGAAGTCTGGCCACAATCTCACCTGAAGAGGACAGAAGTCTGGCCACAATCTCACCTGAAGAGGACAGAAGTCTGGCCACAATCTCACCTGAAGAGGACAGAAGTCTGGCCACAATCTCACCTGAAGAGGACAGAAGTCTGGCCACAATCTCACCTGAAGAGGACAGAAGTCTGGCCACAATCTCACCTGAAGAGGACAGAAGTCTGGCCACAATCTCACCTGAAGAGGACAGAAGTCTGGCCACAATCTCACCTGAAGAGGACAGAAGTCTGGCCACAATCTCACCTGAAGAGGACAGAAGTCTGGCCACAATCTCACCTGAAGAGGACAGAGGTCTGGCCACAATCTCACCTGAAGAGGACAGAGGTCTGGCCACAATCTCACCTGAAGAGTACAGAAGTCTGGCCACAATCTCACCTGAAGAGGACAGAAGTCTTGTCGGCGAGGTCAGCGGCTGTTCCTGGTTGTTGTTGTGCAAGGTCAGCACGTGTTGGAAATGAGGGGGGTGGAGACCAGGGGGAGCCCCACAATGGGGGGCGAGGTAGTGCGGGGGATACGCAGGGCTCCTCCCGAACGGCCCCCAATGGGGATCCATGCCGAGATGGTGGGCGATGCCTGCAACATTCACAAAAATCTTTAAATCAATTCATCTCAGGACTCGATTCATTTTCACACCAACATCGTTTTAACCGGTGTTTGACACACAGGTCACACTTCTATAAGAGTATCGTTTTAACCGGTGTTTGACACACAGGTCACACTTTTATAAGAATATCGTTTTAACCGGTGTTTGACACACAGGTCACACTTTTATAAGAGTATCGTTTTAACCGGTGTTTGACACACAGGTCACACTTCTATAAGAGTATCGTTTTAACCGGTGATTGACACACAGGTCACACTTCTATAAGAGTATCGTTTTAACCGATGTTTGACACACAGGTCACACTTTTATAAGAGTATCGTTTTAACCGGTGTTTGACACACAGGCCACACTTCTATAAGAGTATCGTTTTAACCGGTGTTTGTCACACAGGTCACACTTCTATAAGAACATCTTAGAACACATTCGGTGATCTCCGAAACCCTAGTGGTATGGGAGATCAAACCAGGATCAGAACCCATGCTGGCTTTGCAGCCCATCAGCCATCTTGTCCACAAGTCAGGGACCACCACCAATAAATTTGGCGCCTGGGTTTGGTTCCCGGAGTTTGTAAAATTTAGGTTCATCCTTTTCACACTGACGGACTATTGAATGGGTACCGTGTCTGTTAGTTTGTAAGTCATGTGCATACATAATCATCAGTTGGTTCAAAACGTCAATCAGAAAATTTATCAATAAAAACAATTTAACTTAAAATTATTGAATTAACGAATTAAGATTATGTTTAGAAACCTGTATGTTGGATTTCATTTGGAACAAATATTTTAGGAATATTTTAACTGTTTTCATTTTTAAATTTAAATTTAATTATGTTTTATACCTGATTTATTTTCAAGCTATTACTATTCCATCTCTTTAAGAAATCATAAATTATTAAGAAATTTGATTAATTAATTTTGTGTTCTACGATCATGCTTGACCTTTTCCGTGGAGGTCCTCCACTTCGATTCTAAGCCTAAATGATGCCTTTGGAAGGGGTTTATTTCTCATAGTTATGTTCTATGATCTCTCCAGACAAATGATGATGCATTTTATCAAAATTGTTCCTTTAATTACTACTTTACTATATCATATATAATGATTATGGGGATGACCCACTTGATCCATCAATTTCTCAAATTCTCCTATTTTAAAATATTTGCAGCTTAGCACTCTCAAATCCTCAAACTATCAAAACCTTGAGCCCTCAAACCCTTGAATTTCTCAGAATTTCCCAAAGCATTGAATCCTCATATCCTTGAAACCTAAAATCCTTGAATCCTAAAATCCTCGAATCCTCAGTTCCTTGAATCTTTAAATCCTTGAACCCTCGAAACATTAAAGGTATTTAAGATTTTAAAAAAACTCTAGAAAGTATCGGATTAGAACAAATATAATACGTGTTCAAAATTTTAATTAGAATATATTTGATATCTGTAATAAAACTTATTCGTCAGTCAGTCCCAACATAATTATTCGAAAAACTTAACAACTAGATCCAAATTCATTTATTTAACACTTTACCTAATGCATGAATGCTATAATGAATTAGTTATATCAAATACACATAATTATATAAATATTATTAATAAGTTATTATTATTAGCACCACGTCTTACCACCCGTTCGGGTTATACGCACTTACGCTAATGTGTGATGGTAGGGTGATTGTGAGATGAAATGGAGGACCTACAGTTTAACGTGGGATCCGAACCACGGGGGAGACCTGGCATTCCCCACATTCACAATATGTCTTGTCAGAGGTGAAGGAAGGGTTTGGTAATCAGATAAATCTGTGCCGGGACCGAGTATTGAACCCCGGCCGCCAGCATAGAAGTCTGACACCTTACCCCTAGACCGCCAGGTCACCGATTATTAATAAGTGACATGAGAACGTTTTTCTTCGTAGGTTCAAATTATTAGATTAAGAAAAATCGTAATAATATATATATTGGTTTAAAGTTTGTGTATTTTTGAACAGGAATAAAGTTTAACTTGAAATATATTACATATTTAATTCCATTTATTATTGCTAACAATTTATTGCACATATTTATTTTTCGGTTAACCTTTTAAAAAATAATTTAAACTAAAACAGTATTATTCATCAAGATACAGTAGCCCCATGGCTTCTTTGGTGCTGACTGACAGCTCACAGCTGACAGTTGACAGCTTTAAAAAAGTTACCAGACCAAATTATGTCTCCCTACGCCGAGCCATGTGATCTACAAAAACATGTCTTTAGCAGCTGTCACTTCTGATGGTCAAAATTTAGGTATTATACCTAAATGTTGATTGTAAGAAGTCAGCTGTGAGCTGTCAGTCAGCACCAAAGAAGCCGTGGGGCTACTGTAT
>CABEEJ010005338.1:0-12429 GCA_901482245.1 Timema douglasi | reverse complement strand
ACCCCTCACACACACACACACACACACACACACACACACACACACACACACACACACACACATACACTCACACACTCACACACTCACATCCTCCTAGACTTACATCCTTCATCTCCAGCCCCACAACACGCTCTTTCCTTTGGCTCTCAGTTTTAATTCCAATCCTTATAAAGCTCGTGAGTAAAAGGACAAAAAAGAAAACTAAGGCGGTAAAGAGGAGAGATATAAAGAAGGGAAAAGAGAGCGTCTCCTGTGTTTTAAAAAGAGCCAGCCGGAGAGTAACAGGGAGAGAGTTGGGTGAACAGACAGAGTAGGTCTGTGAGTAGGATTACAACATTTAAACGCTTGTGTATTGTCACACAAAGTAAAGGGGTTGGAGAATGGGGTTAGAATAAGAGAACCGGGAGAAGGGGTTGGTAGGGAGATTCGCAATCCTCTTAGCGTCTTCTAGCATCCATCCTTTCCTTCCTCCGACCTTCTAAAGCCTTCCCCCTCTATCTAACCCTCTCATCCGTTCACGTTTCTAACCCTTTTCACGACGACGTGGGGGCGCGAAGAGGACGGAAATTCCCATTTATTCCCGAAATTTACGCCTCGTCTAGTTTTCATGCAAGCAAAGTAAGGTCTTTTGCTCGGATGCTGTAAGAGACGGGGCTAGGGGTGTACACGGAGGTCGCCTCAGGGCCGCGCGTGGCCAAATTATCACGGTTATTTCTCGTTCGTTCGGAATGTACGCGATACGCTAGTCTCTCAGGGAGGGTGGAAGTTTAAACTAGAGGAAGTGTACTCGCATTTGCGTGGAGGGAAAGGGGGGGGGGGGGTAAAAATTGAAGGGTAAAACCATCCTCAATATTCCTGACCGGGATTTGAACACCCTTCAATACCGGTCCAGTCTATTGTCAGAGTGACGCCTTAGATCATGTGAGCATTGAAATGGGAATAAGCACATTTATTAATTACGCTAATGGGGTGGTTATCATAATTTAGTAAATTTAGAAAAAATGAATCATTATTTAATATGGGGAATTATTGTGTAGCCATTTATAAAACAAATATACCTTATTAACCTGGCCAGGATTCGATCCCTAACCTCCACACTAATTGATCTTGACGCTTAGACCGTATGCCAGCAAATGAAGATAACTTTATAGTTTCTGTTGATTATCCAAAATGTCACGTTACCATAGGTAGAGAGAGTAGCTGACCGTAGGTATAATAGGAAACTTAGTTTACAAGTTGTTCTAAACGCAGACATCTAACATTCGTCCACGGATTCCCTTTAACATCAGGTTAATAAATATCTAGGTATTATGATTGGGTGAGTTGTCCACAAACAGAATAGTTGATTACCAAACCCTTCCTTCACCTTTGACAAGACATCTTGTGAATGTGGGGAATGCCAGGCCTCCACCGTGGTTCGTATTCCACGTTAAACTATCTCACAATCACCCTACCATTGCACATTAGCGTAAGTGCGTATAACCCGAACGGGTAGTAAGACGCGGTGCTAATAATAATAACAGAATAGTTCTTCCGCCTGAATTGTATGTGGCCTCTACCCTGTTCTCGAGTAGCTAACGGACAAACTAGCAACATGAGGAATTCTACCAGTCAGAGCGTTGTTGGTGTCTTGCCGGATATGTGTACCATATACCACACATGTCGGTATATTCATGATCCCACATGTCTCAATGAGACTGTACCTTGTCATATCAGGGTGTAATTAAATGTTGTATCACACGTGTATAGGGTTGCGTGTGGCTCTTATCTCGGGAATCAGCCACAGGGAGGTTGGGTAGTCCCTTATATGTCCACTCTATATCAGCTCCCACCCAGTAGACGTCATCATGCATATATCTATACATACATACTTACATATATACGTGGGAGAAGCTTGCGTGTACAGTCTCGTTTTCTTAGGTAGAACCTTATCTGACAGCTAGAAAAGCTATTAAATCTAATTTACCCGCCTCGGTGGCGTGGTTGGCTAACGCGCTTGTCGTGTGGAGCTCTACTGCTGAGGACGGGGAGATCGAGGTTCTAATCTCGGTCGGGTGAACTGAGGGTGGTTTTTCCTAAATGGTTTTCCACGCAAATGCGGGTTCACTTCCTTTAATTCAACCTTCCCAATTCCCATTCTATTAAAGTAATTAGTATATAAAGCGTATAACCCGAACGGGTAGTAAGACGTGGTGCTAAATATTATTATTATTATTATTATTAAATCTAATTTCATATAAAAAAACTTTAAACAAACAGAAAAGCTACTACATCTACTTATACGTATGCATACGTCAATTCATTTGATCTAACTTTATATATATTACATCAAAAGTTAGATCAAATGACTTGATGTATGTATAAATTACATTTTTACACATTATATCTATTGATATATGCATTCATCTATGCATAATATTATCAATACCTATAAAATAACAATAATAATATAGTAAAATATGATCAATGTAAAGAGAAAAATAAAGTTTGTAATATATAAAAGGACCTTTTTTCAAAAATTGGTCTGTAGATTGAAAAAATAAATGTTAAGACACATTCGTACAAACTTTCTCATATAGGTAGTAAATTGAAGCTTCGAAAACCAAAAATTAAAACAAGTTATTTATAAACTACCTTTATTTATTTATAATTGTAAAAAAAAATGTTCCAAATTATCATTAAAACCATTTCTAGGTATCCATTTTGAACTCAATCTTAAAAGCCAATTACGAAATATTTCAAATTTCTTAAAATTTGTCATAAGTAAACTATCCTAAATTAAAATATTTTAGGAAAACCAGAAAACATTATTTATCATTGTTTAAAATAGTCTCCAAGTACGGATTTTAAACAAAATCAGTAGTTTGTTTAAAATAATTTCAATTTTTTTGAAAATAACATATCATTTAACTATTCCTAATTAAATGATTTTGAAAAAACAAATATATACATATATATATATATATATATATATATAACTATTTTAAATGTGAGTACTTAACAATTACCCATTTTTGCCCAAATAGTTAGTAATTTCTTAAAATATTCCTTTTATTTAACATTACTCTTTTGTAAAATTATCTTTAGACAAATTTATCCCCAAAAAACAAATATACAGTTTTATTTGTTATGTCAAACATTCACCAGATATAAATTTTAAACAACACCGTTAAAGCGATTTTCGATATATTTTGAATTTTCTAAAATCGCTCATCAGTAAACAACGCTTTAACGCACTTTTACCCTAAATACAAGTATACAGTGTTATCTTTCAGGTAAAATACTCCCTAGATATCAATTCAAAACAAAATCGGGAAGACCATTTTCGAGAAATTCGCAATTCAAAAAAATATCTTGTTAGTAAAATACCCTCAATTTGAGGTCTAGACTCAGAATTTAAGAAAATCCCTGCTTAATTTCCCAATATTGTCGGTGACCTGGCGGTCTAGGGGTAAGGTATCAGACTTCTGTGCTGGTGGCCGGGGTTCAATCCTCAGTCCCGGCAAAGATTTATCTGATTACCAAACCCTTCCTTCACCTCTGACAAGACATCTTGTGAATGTGGGGAATTCCAGGTCTCCACGGTGGTTCGGATTCCACGTTAAACTGTAGGTCCTCCATTTCATCTCACAATCACCCTACCATTACACATTAACGTAAGTGCGTATAACCCAAAAGGGTAGTAAGACGCGGTGCTAATAATAATAATAATTTCCCAATTACATCTAAATATAACAATTTTGAAGAAACCTCCTTTGAACCGGTTCAGACGTGTGGCCATGGATAGTCGTCAAGACTGTGACATCCATTTTTCTGTTTGTTTAGACACACATAAACCGTAAAGATTCATCATCATTTCCAAATTAAAAATCTTCAGGATCATAATACTTTCTCTCTTCAAGGGGGTTCAAGAAAGTAAAATATAATAAAACCTCCAGGACACCTTCCATACAAAGCTAATAGGCTAGATGAAAAACTCGTTTGAATAACTCGACTCGTTATTATTCTACAATATCCGTTAGTAGGTAAATCTCGCGACTAGATTTCCTTCCGCCCAATAAAACGAGGATTTCCCCTCCTCCTTCTAATACCTCCTTCCCTCCCTCTCAACATTCACTCCTAAACTAAAGTCTATTTATATTAATTGTTTTCTCATTATTCATTTCCCTTAAGTCAAATTCAATTTACGACGAAAAGACGTAATCTTTCTCCACTAGTCCAATTTATCATGTCGGTCTGCCCCCCCGATCTGTTCCACACTTTCTTTTATTAACGGTTCCTTAGAGCGAACACTCTGTCCCCGTGAAACATAGACCTTAACGATGTACACTTGGTTTTTATGTATGCATGTTAATCCGCATCGGTGGCCGCATGGTCTAAGGCAGGTATGGGCAAACTACAGCCCGTGGGACAAACACGTTTTCTTAACAAAACAAAACTGGATTTCTTTGTATAAAACTATGACTCTAGGGTTCGGCCAAACTGGCGAGTGAGCACGTGATTAGCAGTTAGCTCTCGATAGTTGTTGACGAGGAGGCAAAGGTTCGAATCTTGGTTCAGTGAACTGAGAGTGGTTTTTAAGTTATTTATTTTTATGGTTTTCTCAGCCTCTATCCACGCTAATGGTGATTCTTATTTGTAAAATCCTACTTTGATTATAATATTGGAAGTATTTTAACTAATCACTTTTACACACACACACACATATATATATATATATAGTTATATATATAGTTATATATATAGTTTATGATTATGCCAATTAAATTAGGCCAGTAGTAGCAAGTGAGCTAAACTTATCGATAGTAATAAAAATGTCAAAATGAGAAATTTTCCCAGCACTCGATGAACCAACATAGTTACAATAATATTGCCCAACGCCTGTAAACTAGACTGTACCGGCTCGAGCACTCGCTCCAGTCTGGCCGTACCCTAAATCAACATTTACAAACTTGGTAAATCATGTCTAAAAATATATGGCATTGTTTACGAACAAGTGTTTTAATCGTGAAATTTAGGTTAAGTGATATTATAAACCGATATATTAGAGATGAGAAGTTGTCTTCCTTCTGTATGCTCAACTCCTCAAAGTTTCTCTCATCTCACACCCCATCATATAAATCTTGTGAGCGAACTTAAGAACATACCAAGCCACTGAGGTGTTTAAGATATTAGACACTATTAATGTATTTACACTTATTACTGTCAGTCTATTGTGTGTGTTTATCACTTTCACTTTCTCTAGACACATCGTAGAGAAAGTGTTGTGATCGTCAAAACAATCATTGAAGGTGACCTGGTGGTCTAGGGGTAAGGTGTCAGACTTCTGTGCTGGCGGCCGGGGTTCAATCCTCGGTCCCGGCACAGATCTATCTGATTGCCAAACCCTTCCTTCACCTCTGACAAGACATCTTGTGAATGTGGGGACTGCCAGGCCTCCACCGTGGTTCGGATCACACGTTAAACTGTAGGTCCTCCATTTCATCTCACAATCACCCTACCATTACACATTAGCGTAAGTGCGTATAACACGAACGGGTAGTAAGACGCGGTGCTAATAATAATAATAATAATAATAAAACAATCGTACTCGAGATTTTTATAAATGTCGACGTTTTATGACCCCCTGAAATCAAAAAAAGGTTGTTTTTACAAAGCCGTCTGTTTGTTCGTCCATCCGTCTCGTCTGTCTGTCTGTCTGTACCTTGGGTTATAGCCAAAGTTATTTTTTTGATTGGTATAAAACTTGGTATTTTGGGTTTTCATAAGGTCTTCCTCGCCCCTTCAGGGATTTTTAGAATTAGATACTTATCCAACCCGAAGTATAAGGGTAGGTTACTAAAGGATAAAAAGAGAAAAAAATTGATTTTACCTCAAAATTTGATTTAACGATTTTGATTAGATTTTATATTTATCCATACATTGTTTATTACTATGAACAAAATGAGAATTCTCTTTTTCTCATGAAAATTATCTTAAGGATACTTTACACGAGCGAAATTTTCCAATTTTGACCATTACTACGCAACTATTTGAGATACAAAAAAGCACTTATGATAGTAAAGTTGTAGTATTATTATAGATACAAATCTTTTATTTGAAATATATTTTTATAAAATCAATAATTTCTAAGTTATATTCAAATATATTTAATTTTATTCAGAAATTATTTGAAAATGAATTTGATTCTTATAGTCTTTGGTAGATAAAAATGTTTCTCTTTTCTAAATTTAGTTTCACAAATCTTACGAGTTTTTAGTAAATGTATATTTTAAGATAAAAGTGAAAGAAAGTGCACTGACTTTTTTTAATAAAAAGTTTGTCTCTCCTGCGAGTAAATTTGTACACGCCTGGGCTATGACGTCACTCTGGACTATCAATTACCGGGAGATCGGAGTTCTAATCCATGTCAGGTTTACACAGGGTGGTTTTGTCTTAAATAATTGTAGACTCTCCCTCCTCGCAAATGTGGGTACTCTTCCTCTCAACTAAACCTTACTCATTTTCAACACATTTGTGTAGTTAGTAGATGTGTGTACAACCCGAATGGGTAGTAAGACGCATTTATAAAATAATATATAAAAGACAATTGTCCCTGTTGAAAACTGGCGAAGTTACTACTATTGTTGTTAATAATTCCAATCGATATGAATGTTCAACCACCTGCACCAACTATCGATATTAGATTTTTGTAACAAAAACTAAATTAATTTTTAATAAATCAATCCAGAAATTACCAGCGCAAATTATAACCTTTTTTTTCCTTCTTCACTTTTCTTGTTCTTGACTTTAAAAAAAGAGGGGTCCAAGAAGAGCAAGGATATATTGAAGAGGAGTGAAGGGGGGGGGCAGTTCCCCCTCCCTCCCCACCAATTTGTTGCAGGAAGGCCCTCATTAGTTCCCGTCTCCGACACATGTGGCGCCACCGTGCCAAGCGGTGCGGCTGATTAGAAAAGCGACGCTAGCGCCCCTGTAGAAGTAGGCTTAAAGCAGTTTAGTGGTATCCCTTTCAAATGAAGGGTGGGTGGGTGGGGGGAAATGGGCTATTGAGGGAGGGGGGTGGATAGAATAAAATGAGCCTTTATTTTCTTTGTATTATCGGGGACAATCATTATAAAATCCTTGATACTAGCCTGAGATTTTAGTTGCCATTTAAATGAAAGATAATAAAAGCCAACTATTTTCACGTGTTCATAAGTCAAGTCATATGGATCTGCAGCTGTCAATTTTGATATATAACTTATAGTATTTATTTTTTTTAAATTTGAAGTCAAAGGGACATTAAAAAAATTATGCATTTATACAAAATTCGAATTAACAATTTTTATGAGTATCCAGCCAACTGCTACAAAATAAATCGATAACATCAAACTATGCTATATGTAAACATATACAGGTTATATATGCTATTTAAAATACATATAAACAATGTATACATACATGTAAAAAACCAGAAAAATTTAAAAGCAAAATATAATAGCTCGGTAAAACTAACAAACGAAAATGTAAGACTTGAATCGGTCAGGGTGTTACGTGATTACATCATCACACACAAGCTTTGAAAGCCAAGCCAGCACACCCCTTATTCTAGGCAACCCAGCCGTTGCTATTGCAGAACACACACACACTCTCTCTCTCTTACTGTGCGTCAATTAACTCTTTATATGACATTCTCGGAATATGGGGCGATTTAATACATATCGTTAGGTAAAGCTCAAAATGAGTACAATCTCAAAAAAAATTATCAATTAGGAGGCTTCAATGTATCCACTCTATTTTTAAAATTCTAATTACAAAGTTATTATTTACCATTTATTTAGTTAGGAAATTCATGAAGTGTGATGGTGGTTTTGACGCGACCAATTTTTCTAACTAAGCAATGTTGAATTAGCCAGGTTCTAATGTATTATCCATATCTATAAAATAACAATAATAACATAGTAAAATATTTTTAATGATGACCACAGAAACCATTATTTTCTAAATGTGGTTTTCTATGAATGTCGATAGTACGCCATAGACATTGCCTTAGAGCAGTGGTTCTCAAACTTTTTAGTCACGTGACCCTCTCACCAGGGAACAACTAACTGATTCAAGGACCTCTCGATGTGGGATAAATGATTTAAAAAAAGGTTATTCATAAATTTACAGTAAATTATAGCGATAAGTTAGTCATAATATATTTGTAATTTAAATATAATTACAATATAACTAAAAATAAAATAAATGTCGGTATTCTATTTATACATTTTTAGACATTTTTTATGGACCTAATAATAATTACAATAAAACAGAAAATATAATATGTACTATATTTATAAGTTTATGTGAAGAACGGAATTGCTTGGGCGACCTCTGTGGGTAATCTCGCGGACCCCACTTTGAGAATCTATGCTCAGAACCATGTTTTAATATTCAATCTACATATTACGTCTTACTACTCATTCTGTCTAACGAACACAGCGCTCAGTGGTTGAATATATAACTAACTTTGACTCTGCTTTAGACCAGATATGTTAGGCCTACATAATCAAAATGTTTAAGAAAACTTTTCCTCCTCTGGAACACTTTTAATAATCAAGTTATTAGAATAAAATTGGCCACAGTAAATAAAACATTGTTACAGTACATAAATTAAGTTTTATTTTTAAGTATAGTAATATTAACATTGGCATAGTGGACTTTGATAATAGTTTTTATTCATTTACCTCTACACTGACTGAGATAGGCCTATTACCTTCTAAATGTTGACAGTCTGAGTACTGCCACTATACTAACAGTTACCTCAGCCTCTAAAGACGCAACCCGCCTAGCACCCCCGACACGGTTAGGTGCGGTAATTGTGTTAGATGGTTACCGAGGGATTAACGTATGAATGTCGACAGTCTGAGTGCTGCCAATATACTAAAAGTTACCTCGGCCTCTAAAGACGCAACCCGCCTAGCACCCACGACACGGTAAGATGTGGTAATTGTGTTAGATGGTTACCGAGAGATTAACGTATGAATGTCGACAGTCTGAGTGCTGCCACTATACTAACAGTTACCTCGGCCTCTAAAGACGCACCCGCCTAGCACCCACGGCACGGTTAGGTGCGGTAATTGTGTTAGATGGTGTCTAGAAGGCTCCCTAACATCCTCCCCCTCTCGTTTCAACCCCTCAGAGCTTTGACACCTTGGGGGAAGAGAGGGGAGGGGAGGGGTAGCTGTGAAGACTCGGCTTCTCCTCCAAGACACCAAAGACAACTTTTCCTCCCTCGCCTACCCCCGCTCCCCTTTGAGTCGGAATCTTGTGAAGAACGTGGCAGTCAGGAACTGTGACACTTGTCACAACATCTTCAGGGAGAGAGAGAGAGGGAAAGAAAGAAAGTTCACACCTTCACACACACACGCACACATACTAGCATGATCCATTTATATATTAAGAGGTGTGCGCAATATTTAACTACTATTTTATTAAAAGAGTTCGAATGTATCCACATTCAATCGACCAAATATGGTAGCTTGATTTCTTCAAACAGCGGTGTGGAAGGTTCTTCAATTGTTTATTAGGGATATGTGAAGGTTACCTTTAAATGCGTATTGAAGTAAAATCAAAGCTTGAATCCTGCGAAGCAAAGCAAACGTAAAAAAAAAGTATGTGTATGTTTTCACGCTATACTACTTTGTATTTCTAAACCATCCATTAAGTGCTCCTTGGTAAAGAGAAAAACGTTTAAAGAATAAACAAAACAAAGCCCACTATATTACTTTATAGTCATAAACAAAGCCCGTTATATTATTTTATAGTAATAAACAAAGCCCGCTATATTATTTTATAGTAATAAACAAAGCCCACTATATTATTTTATAGTAAAAAACAAAGCCCGTTATATTATTTTATAGTGATAAACAAAGCCCACTATATTATTTTATAGTAATAAACAAAGCCCGCTATATTATTTTATAGTAATAAACAAAGCCCGCTATAATATTTTATAGTAATAAACAAAGCCCACTATATTATTTTATAGTAATAAACGAAGCCCACTATATTATTTTATAGTAATAAACAAAGCCCGCTATATTATTTAATAGTAATAAGCAAATCCGACTATATTATTTTAAGCCGACATATCTGAGTCTATCTATGCTTACGTTATGGATGTAATTTACTATCGAGTCTTTGTTAAAATAATCTTTAGTAGCAGTTATAAAAATGAATACATTATTTTGAAAGATATCATATTTTAAGAGATGTGACAAGAAGTTGAAGGTTTAAATCCCGGTTGAGGAGGAGGTGATTTTTTTCGTTTATAGAATTGGTTTATTAATATCTTTCGCGCAAATTCAAGTGTATTCCCTCCAAATCCTACCGAGATAGTGCCTACATATATATATTTATTCTAATAAAGTCAATAATCAAAGCAAACTTGTAGTAACTAAGGGGTAGGCCTGAAATATATAAATCCATTACTCTATCAATATACGATTTTCACTAATTGTTTGTTGCTGTAATAAACTTGGATGGTTGCAGTATTTGGTCGTAATACTGTTCCGGTACATGTCTGGTAGGGGTTAGACTAGTTTAGGTTAAGTGAGGTCGGTTCCACCATTTGTGGCTATAACTTATAGGTGCACCTGCTTTCGTAATCGCTGAATCATTCGTGTGAAACGAAAACACCTGAATAATAATCATAACTTTACCAATTGATACATTTCTACAGCAACCGGTATGTAATAAATATGGAGCCCAATTGTAATAGTAGTTGTGTTAACTGACAGCTACAGTAGCCCCGTGGCTTCTTTGGTGCTTACTGACTGCTCACAGCTGACTTCTGACAGTCAACATTTAGGTATATACCTACATTTTGACCGTCAGAAGTGACAGCTGATAAACACATGTTTTTGCAGATCATATGATTTGGCGTAGGGATACATAATTTGGTCTGGTAACTTTTCAAAGCTGTAAGTCAGCACCAAATAAGTCATGGGGCTACTGTATCTATTTGCCAAAAGATGATCTTAAACACCCCAAGTTTATCAGCTGACACCTTTTGCAGCTAAAACTTTGACTACGTATTGGCGTATCCCGGAGTGATCAGTTCCAGGAACTGGAGGATAAGAACGTTTGACTCTCTGCAACTCTAAATCTTTGATAGGAACCTCGAAGCTTAAGAGTTGTAAATTAAACTCGTACGAAGTAAAATTACATATTAAACATTTATTACTTCTAGAGTACAAGTTGTTTCAACAAGGAATCCAGAATAAATTATTTCAGATATTATCTATATGCTTGAGCGAGTGAACTTCTCTCGATTCTGTCTGCCCGAAAGTTCAATTTACAGGGTTTATATAGCCCTCTTGTTTACTTCTAGAATTTTTCATTCTACGTAGTACCTATTTGCGCACGTTGAATAGTGGCTGTGTTTCCAGTCACGTAGCCCCAAAATATATATAGTCTATAGTAACTTAACTTTGTTACTACCTATACCCAAAGATACCTTAGTCACACTTTCTTGTATTACGTTTACATATTATTAAATACATCTTAATAATTAAATTAATTATTATCAATTAACTGGTGGCTAGTCTTATTTACTTAGTACAACTCAAGGCGCGCACTATACGACAATATATTTATATTAGTCTAATGCCTTAATATTTTTTATATTATTAAATAAATAAACACAAACCATTCGTTTGTTACTGGAAGCACACGTGTCTGGTTTTATAATTAGTGTTTTACAATTTAAGTTATTGTGTAAATGTGTATTTTTTTATAAATCGACTTTGGCTACGAAAATAATCGTTTGGATATTGTGTTATTTTTTTCATCACTAGGTCTTCCATTTGTAGTTAACTTAAAAAATAAATGTAAAACAAAATCTCATAAAAGGTTGCCTTTACTTCTAGAACAAAGATGACGCACCGACGAAATTAATTGGAGGTTGATGACGTACCAAGGCTGTATTAACGACTGGTATTATTGCACTCGTGTTTACCTAATTTATACATTTTTATGGCTTATTTTCTCTTATTTATCAAAAACCATTTATCTATTTTATAATTTATGATGACTAGCTGTTATAAGAAAATACATGAGTGAATATATTACTATTTATTATTTAATTCACACAACCACGAAACAAATAACACGATAGTTTCATTAATATATTTTGTTCCCTCAATTAGGTAGGAAAAAACAAATGATATAGTAATACCCGCCTTGGTGGCGTAGTTGGCTAACGCGCTTGTCGTGTTGAGTTGCTCGACTACTGAGGACGGGGAGATCAAGGTTCGAATCTCGGTCGGGTGAACTGGGGGTGGTTTCTCCTAAATGGTTTTACACTCCCCCTCCACGGAAATGCGGGTTCACTTCCTCTAATTCAACCTTCCCAATTCCTAATCCATTAGAGTAATTAGTATTTAAAGCGTATAACCCGAACGG
>CABEEJ010005337.1:27684-51412 GCA_901482245.1 Timema douglasi | reverse complement strand
TGTTTTTTTTTCAGTGACTTAGTTTTTACGGTCACTGCTTACGCTAATTATTTAAAAACATGGTATAAGGAGGTTATAATTAAAATACGTCACCACAATTTGTTGGAACAGAAGATAGAAAACCAAAAAGGGATAACCACACTTTATTCTAATAGATAGCCTGATAAAAAACTGGAAATATCTTTTAAAAAATCAATGAGTTGGAAAAAGGTGGCCAAAGTTGTAAAAAAATTGCAATTTTTAAAATTTTATCTCAATTTTATATCATTTACTTACTGTACGCCTACTTCATTTTACAAATAGCCTCTACTGTTAATATTTTTTGAACACCATACTAACAAGAACATTGTATTCTATGATCTGAACAAAATCTGAATTCAATAAAGCTCGCTAAACCATGTTTCCATTTAAAATCATTAATTTAATATTATAATATGATTATAACCCATCCAAAACCAAGAGTTTTTTTTATTGCTTCTTTCAGAATTCAGGTTATTAACGGCTTAATCTGATTGGATAGATATGAGAAAGGTAGATAAGATTAAGTAAACACGCGTTCGCATGAAAAAAAAAAGGGAAAATCAGATTGATAAATCACTTCTTGTGGAAATCGTTAAAAGTATATATATACATTCAAGGGGATGGATCACCATGGGAGATGAGCGCTGCCGGTTTCTAAAGCGAGTTCTCTGTATCCGAGTACTAAGAAAACTACTATACACATTTGAATCAAATTTTTACTGCTGAAAAGATCAATTCTCTCACGTGGTTTATGGTTTAATCATATCAACCCATCGAATTCAAATTTAAGTTTTAAAAATTAATTTAAAGAACACCGCATAATACAAACTGGTCTTGTGTTTGAAATGTGGGATGATTTAGGCTAAAACTGTTTTCATTATATTACAATAAACACATTTCTCTATCATTTAGTATGATTTAACGCCAATTAAAAGTTAAATATTTGTAAACAACTTTGTTTAAAAGATTTTTACATGATTGTATTTTTTTGGTTTAATGGTTTTTTTTAATCTGCAGACAAAGCATAAACCTAGAAAATATGATTGAGAATAATTATCCATTCATTTTTCAACATATATATATATATATAGTTCTAAACTAAAATAAAGTTGTACAGTTTTATTTTAATTCAAAAAAGTTTTGTGGTGCTGTATGCTGTGACCTATCGGTGTAAGGTTGAACAAGATGATCCTCTCGTGAAAACTCAAGGCAGTGATGCCAAGCGTTGTGCTGTGACTAACAGATGCTCGCAGGATAAATATCAACTCGGCTACGTTCATTTATGAAATCAGTTGTGTGAATACGATGTGTTTTCAAAAGAATCAATTTCTGTAAAAAGAGATCGAAGAAAATACAATAAAAAAGACTTTATCTCTCGACCAGACGAAAGAAAAATAAATTTTCTGATCCTGTGAATCAGAATGTTTTAGTGTGTTTTAATGAATTTACTATCGTTTCTCTATGGAAAATACAATTTTAATACTGTAATTTATAATTCTTCCATTAATTTCATATCATGTGCGTAGAATACCTAATTAATATAACTATGGAATCCACTTTGGTAACTGCTTGATCTAAGGTACTACTCTTGCAATAAACTGGACTGCCGAGGACGGGGATCGGGGTTCAATCCCAGTTGGGTGTTATACGGTTATTATTCCTTAACTGTTTTCCACTCACCCTCCACACAAATATGAATGTATGTAATCAAAAAGCAAGCTTACTCTTCTCTACAAATTAGCTTAATTCGTACATCGGCGTAAAACCTACATGGGCTCGGTTCACTTAGGTGTACCAATCAAACACTTCTGCCCTACCTTTGGTAATCTGATCTGTAAACAGAGTCAATAATTTGGTATTGATAATACAGGGTTATCTAAATCATTATGGACTATTGGCAATCTTAACAAGAAATACACTTGTCACAATAGATAAATGTCTTGAAACTATTTTGCTACCAATTATAAAGCTGGATAATTAAAGGGGAGTGGGAGCCCTAGTGAACATGCCTTGACCACCACTATTTAAAAATTAATAACATAGTTAACATAGTTCCATATTTTATTTTGACAATTATTATTTGATAAAATAAATTAATCACAAATATCATTTTTACTTTCTCGCACCCCTTGGGTGCCACAGCAAGTCAAAGAGATGGAAATAACGTTAGCTTTAGAGAGGAAGGGGAGGGGGAACACAAATGCCAAGATGAAGATGTTACTCAATACATATAAGAGTGTGCACTGTAAAAATTGTTTCTATGTCATTTTTTTTTGTGTGTGTGATATTAGAAATGCTTCACTTATTTACTTCAATGTTATCCGTAAATTTACAATAATGAAGTAGGGTGGATAAGAAATACAGTAATTTAGAGAAAGTGTTCCTACATTTGCGTGAGGGAATGAGCAATCATAAGGAAAAACACCTCAGTTGACACGCCCAAGATTCAACTGAAATTTGTAGCACAGGTATGTACCCAATTAAAAAAAGTAAAAACATAATTTTAAGTTTGTTCATTGCAGGAGTTTTTGATGAAGGACATTGAATGTATAAAGCTGTAGAATGCATCCATTATTATATACTATGTGTAGCAAAAATTATAAAATAGCTAGTCATATGTAGATATTATGAACACCCCTGACACAAAAGTTATTGATAAGGGACACATAGATTATAAAATTATCATGGTTCAATGTAAAACTTGTGTGTAAGCCTATAACTTTTGGTCAAAATCGATAGATAGATATTTCCATACAATTGGGTGAGATATCTTTTTTTGCAGTATATTTCTATATGTTTTATTGTGATTTTAAATACTTTTTTTTAAGTAAGTGTTAATAATTTTTGTAGTAGAGGCAATAAAGGTTACCTATGTAATATTTATTCTATACAAATTACCCATTTTTAAAAATGAAATGTTTCTTTTGGCAAAAAATTGTTTTATATATTATCTTCAAATTTGAATATCTGTATATATATATATATATATATATGTATATATGTATAAATATATATATATGTATATATACATATATATATATATATATATATATATGTATATATACATATGTGTATATATGTATATATATGTATTATACGTATATATAGATATACATACATATATATGATATTATGTAGGCTGGTCAAAATATTTTCTTTTCAGTAGGATATATAGTTCCTGAGGAATGGCCAGATTCAAATTTTTGTCAAATAAACAGAGAATTTGTGAATAGATTTTGTTTTTAAACAATTACGCGTGTAAAACCAACCTCAGTACACCCGACCGAAATTATATCCTTGACTTCCCCGTCATCGGCAGTCTAGTTTACTGCAAGAATAGCTCGTTAGATCATTAGTTCACCGAAGCGGGTGTTAGATATATTAAAATATGTTTAAATGGATAAAGCTATTATTTGATTATCGAATATAATTAATAAAAAATAGGTTAATAGAGTTTGAAATTATTGATAGTTACAAGTTCAGTGGTGTAACTATAGAGAAGTGGCAAAGTTCTGCAGGTCCACGCCCAAAATAGAGACCACCATGCAGGTCTACCCACCCAAAATTTATTTGGTAATAGATGAAAGCATTGTATTTTAAGCAAAAATTACTCAATAGTCACTTTATTGCGTATAATTTTTGCTGCACAAAAAATGTATGTACATATTTTTCTGTAAAATCAATAGAAACAGCTGAGTGGTCATTTTCAATAGTTTATTAAAATTTATTTAAGGAGCACATTAATCAAGAAAGGATGCAGAGATTAGCTATGTTGTCTGTTGAGCTACTTACTACCCGTAGCTTGTTCTTGGAGGAAATGTAGACAATTTCACTGAAATCAATGTTTGTTTAGTCTATAAGTGCTAATATTGATAATTGATTATAGATTTGTTTATTGTTTCATTTAATTCAAATTAAGTCTTTTTTACGTTATATTGAAACTTCTCAGCAACAATTCTAACAACTTGCATGGGTGTATAGTAATGCACTTAAGGTGGTTTTTCCTCATTGGGTTTACTCTCTTATCTCTCCGCGCAGATTTTGGTACACTTCATCTAAATTCAACCTACCTACTCTATATTATTACGTATTATAAAAGAATGTCAATAATAAATGTTATTTTTTTATAATCTACAATTATACATAAGATTTGGTGAGGGTGGGGTCTTTTTTTACTTGGGGGGACCCACCATGGGTCTATTACTGCATAGTTACACCTTTGCACATGCTACAAGCTAATGTTGGTAAATATAGTTTTACAATAGGAATTTTTAGTGCAACTCTAAATTTATATTAATAATAATAATAATATACTAATAATAATTCGTATCTGGCTGATGTAATACAAGAATGAAAAGTAAAAATCACAATTTCTTATTTATATTTTATACGTATATATGCCCCCCTCCCACCTTACTTTTAAGGGCTCTAACAAATTTCAAGGGGGGTCCAGACCTCTGACCCCCAATTTTCTATGTCCATGAAAGAAATGTTTAAATAATAAAAAACTTGTATGCCAATTGATAAGATATTTCTATTACCATTCTTCTTCTTCTTAATATTATTATTATTTGGACTTTTATATTTTCCATCAAAAGTGATTACATGACTGACGTATGAATCTCTTAAAGAAAATTAAGTAACCATTGTGACTCTCAGACACTGTCCTCACTCCTCATAACTTGGGTTAAGTCAGACGCTGAGGAAATGATCTACATTCTACGGTGTGTTTGTCGATAGTTTTATATCCAGTGTTACTCATTGAGGGTGAAATGGGAAGGAGAAGGGTTTATAGGATGGGGTGTTGCCACCAATTTCTCCTCCACTCCCCCCTCCCCCATCAAAATGTGTCTTCCTCCAGTTTGTTAACTCCTCTCTTATATACTCGAGTTTGAAACTGAAAGATGGTTTGCATCAAACTTCAAATAGAATCTATAACAATCTATTATTATTTCTAAATTCTTAAGGGACACCTTAAATAACTTTTAGTGGCATTAAATTTTCAAATATTTTCCATTTGCTTGGAGTCAATCCCCTAAAAACTCCTCAAAAAGATTTTTTTTACAAATAACCTCGCCCAACACTAATAAAGTTTCTTCAACACTCTTAGTAGTCATCACAATAGTATTATTTTTCATGACGACTTTCTACCCGTTAGAATTATACACATACATTAAATACCCTAATGAACTAGGAGTGGGAAAGGTGGCATTTAAGATTGAATGTACCCGGATTTGCTTATATTGAGAGTGTGGAACCATTTTAGGGAAAAATAACCTTGTTACACCCGACTGGGATTTGAACTTCAAACTTCCCCCCACCAGCAATCCAGTCTAATAGTGTGTGTTACTCGCCATGTTTAACTGATATGCTGAAGACGGGGATCACAGTTCAATTCCGGTCGGGTGCACTCAGGTAGTTTTTCCCTAAATATTTTTCCGAGAAAACCATCTTCATTTCATGCAGATGAGATTCGAACCTCAACCTCCCAGTAAATTGTGATCAAACCAACGGCAAGCAACGGCTGTGGGTAACTAAACTTTGTAAACTAATATTTGCTGTGTCTCGACACCTCGGAGTGAAAATGATATGATCGGCAAAAGTTCGAAATCGATATTTATCAAAGCCCACAGAAACAAAAAAAAAGTTGTTTCCGCAATTCCGCTTGACTGTTTTTACTTTGGTTTGGGCCAGAACCGAAACAATTTTACCGTTTAAGCTAAAATTTTGTAATTGGGGTTTACATAAGGCCCATCACCCGCTTCCCCCCATGTTTTTTAAGTTAGATATTTAATCCTAAATTTAATTCTAGTTTATTGAAAGGCAAAAAGAGAATAAATCTATTTTCTCGAGATTCGCTCTAATAATTTTGATTAAATTTTATATCTAAACACTATTTATAATTATAAACATAATGAAAATTTTCATTTTCTCGTGAAAATGACTTTGAGGGTATTTTACATAGAGGAGATTTTCAAATTTTCATAGTTTCTTTGTAACTATGTGAGACTCTTAATAACTTATCATTTTAAAGTTGTAGTACTATTAGATACAAACATCTTTCATTTGCATTATATTTTTACAAAACCAATAAGTTTTGAGCTATAAACAAATATATACAACGTGTATCTAAAACATTGCATAAAACTTTGGCAGGCTATTTCTTAGGTGAAAATAGAATCATTCACATCAGCAACCTAGGGTCCATCTTAAATATTAAGGATGGTATTCATCCCTAAAGATAGAGCTAAAAAGGACTGTTGTGTGAAATATTATGAGAACTGCTTAGGGTTTTACAACGAATCTTTGTATACTACTTATTGAAACCTTGCTAATTAATAAACTAAATGTGCTGTTACCGTTACCGTCAAAATTAGTAATACTTACTCTGACATATTTTATTGCAGAAAAAAGTGTTACAACACCCCCTTTTTTACATGATGAGGGCGGGTAACGGTAACAGCACATTTAGTTTATTAATTAGCAAGGTTTCAATAAGTAGTATACAAAGATTCGTCGTAATACCTTAATTAGTTTTAATACTATTGCACACAATAGTCGTTTTTATCTCTATCTTTAGGGGTGAATACCACCCTTAATATTTATGATAGACCCTAGGTTGCTGATGTGAATTATTCAATTTTCGCCCAAGGAATAGCCAGCCAAAGTTGTATGCAATGTTTTAGATACACATTGTATATATACTTTTTAATCAGGGGTTGTGGAGCGGGAACGCGGTGAAAAGCCGTACTGGCGCTGCTCTTCGTGGAAAAAACTTCAAAATACTTCTTTAGTAAAGTTTTATACTTTGCAATTCCAAGTTAACTAATTGATTTTATATCAATATTATGTTAAAAACTTTTTCTTATTATTAATCAATATACTCTGGTGAAATTTACAGTGCTATATGCGAATTCCTGGAATTTTAGGGGAAGTGCCTTAGTAATCGTTAAAAGATGCTCCAAATAGCTTCTACCGTACCATTTATTTTTTATTACTAAAATACAAAATTGCCTTTACCTCTATGTGAGTATGTTTGTGGACTTATAATTTCCAAAACGCTTTTATTATTATTGTTATTTTTACTATTATTATTACTATTTTAGTTTATTGACGTATCAACACAACTAGAGGTCTTGTAACATCATTAAAATCATTCTAATCATTTTAATGTGTACAAAAAGATCCATAATCTCTGAACTTATCTTTTTAAACAACCTGTATATACATGTGTGTATGTGTGTGTGTAATTTCTCTAAAATGTAAGATGTCTTAAACTAAAATAATTTGATGAATATTTTCAGGGGATTGAAATAATAGCTATGACACACATGCACACGCTCCCATAAGTAACTCCTGGATGCGTCACTGAATCTTAAAATCTTCAAAATTAATTCGGTCCAAGTGGGAAAAGGCCTTGTTCGTCTATAAAACATGAATAAAACTATTTATATAAATTCTTTTCATCTCTCTCTTCTTAAAAAAGCAATGTTATACAAATAGGCTAAGTTTTATTTAATCAAGGAAACACTTTTTATGCAAATTAATTATAAGGTAAATATAATCAAGTCTACTCTATACAAAAACATTATAACATCACAGGGAACATTTTCAATAGCTCAGGCTTGGAGGTGACAGACAATTAGTGTCAAGTCAAGGGTTTTACCTGAACAAGAGATAAATGGGGGAGGAAAGGGGCAGAATCGGGGGTTTTTAATGAAAAAATATATGGAAAGATAGAGAATGCCAAAAAGCGGTTGGGGAGGAGAGGAAGAGGTGCTTCCAAAGACAGAGCAATCTACCAGGAAGTGACTGAACTTTTTCAACAGTTTAGACACGATTTAATTTGAAAATATCAAATTTTGTATAAATTATTTTACTATAATTATTCGTCGTGTATGATACAACATTATCCTATTCCCTATAATAATATGATAGCTTCAAAACTATATTATTGTATTTCATGTTTTAATTAATTTTAATTTAATTGAAATTACGTCTTATTGTAAAAAAGTAAATATTAACTTTTAATTTTTGAATTAATATAGTTCATTTTAAATTTACAAGTTTAATATAATACAAAAACCACATGTTGCTAGTATATATAGTTTCTGAGAAATAGGCTCTACAACTTTATCGTTCTTTTATAGTAAGTGTCTATTCGAATCTTAAGCATTATACTACCGTGGTATTACGTACAAAGTCCTACATATTATATAGTACAAGGCCTTACAGCCCTCATTATAAACACCAACCTTCCTCGCATCTGGATACAACTACGTAGATATTATAAGCCACCTAGCTAGCCTGTGGTAAAGATAAGTCATACCAAACTGGTAGCTATGGTGTACCAACGAAGTCGTACGGAAACAGCTAAGTTAGAATCGTAAAACGCTAGCAAAGTCTTACCGTAACCAAACAGCGAGGTTGATAATCAGTAACTCTAGCTAAGGGCTCGTTTCGAAATATCTTCATGATTCTTCAAAGTGAAAAATGGCTCTTCAACACCGGAATTGAGCCCGGGACCTTTAGTTTAAAATACTCATTATCTCACCAATGAGCTATACAGTACCATTGGTGCATTAAGCCAAGGATCCTAGGTTCAATTCTCATGTCCAGGTGCTATTTTCAAATTTAAGGAATATTATGTTTTGGTGCAGCTATAACCGTAATTAGCAAATATGAGAGTTTGGCTATTAAATCCATCATTTACGGCTCTTCATTGTGTAGTCGATCTTCCAGATCAGACAGACATTGTCCCAAAATATGTTTTAATTTGATAACCTATTTATTTTCGTGGTTCAGGTTCTCCGTGCAACCACACGCACTCAGAGTCTAGCCAAGAAGCACTCTATCCCACCAACAAAGTGATAGGACCTCACCAGTCCGGCCAAGAAACCCTTCATGCCCCTGCGGCGGTGATAGGATCTCGTCCGGCCGGCCAAGAGAGTTCGGGCACTGTCTTGAATACTCGTGACTGCCAAGATGACGTCACCGGGCCCGAGAGGAAACCTCCCGACTGGTTAGAGGACTTGAGTGCGATTTCAGAGTCTGCCGAGAAGAATATTTGGGACAAAAACGCGATCGATCCCGTAGCTACCACTTTCCGAGGTACAGTCAGATTTTTATTGGAAGGAATTTTATTGACAGTTAAAAGTGTGGCTTTCTTCATTCTCAGCTTGACACCAGCGAATTAAGTAAGGATCAGTGTAATGGTTTATTAATTTTCCAATTTTATTTTATTTTATAATACAGTAAATAGTTTATTCTCTTCTCAATCTCTCTGTTTTATAAAGTTGAATACAGAAAACCTAACCACAATACGATGCCTGGTTTGAAGTGTAGTACCTACAAAATAGGTACTAACCATGTAGTGAAATTATCTTTTGACAGAAGGCTGAAAAGACCAGTATTCAAAGCAGCATTTGTGATAAAAATATAAAGTTACACATTCTTAAAATATTCATACAAATTGTTTTGAAAATTTATGTCAACTCTCATAGGAATAGTATCAATTCTAAAAGGTTGGTGTCAGTACCATTCGATCAAACACTTTTTAAATAGTCTAATCTTGTTTGGTCCAATCTGATTCGATCCTGAATTTCAGGTGAAATTCTAAATTTACGTTGTTGTGTTTTCTCCCAAATATAATAGTGTAAAATATTTCGGGACTTGTACTTTGTTCTAGACAATTCCTCCAAATCCTTATGCAGACGCAACGAATTGTTTCACCCCTGTAAGACGACTTGTCAGAAGTTCTGCGATCTCGAGAGCAGAAGTCTCAAAATGATTGACGGTTGCACCGGCAAGTGTGTGCCAGGTTGCATCTGTAAGATGGGGTTCGTGCGTCCTCCGACTGATGCCCCGTTCGCAGACTGCATCACCGTCAACACCTGCTATTCCAGTCAGTCCAACCTTATACATTTTTAAATTACTAAATTTATATTTTTACAACCGTTTATGATTAGGGAGATAGGTTTAAATAACTAAGCTTAAATTTGCAAATGAATATTATATAAATAAAATCCTTAATACATATTATAAAGTATAATTGCATCAGTTTGTCATGGGTCTTTTTTTAATGACCTTACCCTCATTAGTAGTCATATGTTATAATAAAGGCACGTCCAACCTTCTTCCGACTGAGAGCCATATAAGTTCTTGGCGAGTTGCTCAGGGGTCATACATGACATTTATAAGACCTGTTGCACATCTATGATAATATCAATATAAACGAGTAGTTATTTATTTCTTACAAATACATAAGTGCTTTAGACAATACATGAGATTAGGTGGCTGCGGGTGTTCCAATGTCACTCCACTAGGCAATTTTCACGATTCTGTTAAACTTCTTACGAGTCTGCCTCTAATTATTCCGTAGAAAAAGTACCTAAGATTTGTAGAAATTATTAAGTAATCTATGTCAAATCTGATATCCTAATTTGTGGATTATTTCACAAATTAAAGATACTATAATATTATTATTTGAGACGTGGGACACACAGAAGAAACTCGGGGGCTAACGGGTTGGACAAGGTTGCTCTAAAGCTTAGTAAGCACTCGGAAACCTTGTTTACCAATTTTGATTGGAAACATTTTCCCATGTTTGTCCAATTAGAAAACTGTTTTCCATGCATGAAAACAGTTTGAAAATTGTTCACAAATGTTGCCAAACATGAGAAACGGAATGTTTGAAAACGGTTAAAAAAAATATTATTTCGCTTTCATACTACCATGATGAAACCTTGTTTCCCGTCCAGAGTTCCATTGAGTGAAATATGTCTGCCGAGGATGATTCTTCTATGACTTGTTCTTAAAAAATGAGTGTGCTCTTTTTGAAGTTGTACACAAAGAGCCTTTAAATTCGTTTTCCCAATTCATTCAGACCAATTAAGTACTTTCCCATTATTTGGTTATAAGCATTCCATTTTTTAAGCGATTTTCCTAATCCAAAGATGTCACATCCCACAACAATGTGTCAGTGTGAATTATCTCTATAAGTTCCAATGTATTTTTGGTTGACAACGTTATGACAAATGACAAACCTGGTACTGATGTAATCTCTGTTAACTGCAGAAGCAAATTTGTCCACGTTGTTTGTTGCCGGAAATGTTGGCAAACACTTTCAGACATGCACATATTATTTCTTGTAACCCATTCAAGAAGGGTGACAAGAAACATGTTTCCTTTTTGGAAAACATGACTATTTGCTTACAATCTGTTTCCCAATTGTTTGCAAACAATATTTCTGGGGAAATGTTTTCTAGTGCGTACTAGGCTTAAATCTTAAGGCATCAAGTCAGCATTAACATTCCTTTATTAACATTAACTTTTTCCTCAAGGTTAGATATAAGGGGACAAGACAAAAATCCGGCTGTTTCTTCAGTTATTATATGAAAACATTTATTTTTGCTAGAATAAATAAAAGATTGTTCTTGTAGGAACATAATTGAATGTTCTTCACTATGTAATATTAAGAGTTGTGAATATATCTCATCTAATGCCGCTTTGTAGTTAAACTAAAAAAATATCATTTTATAACAATGTATGTGGTTGAATTAGTTGAATTAATTGAATTTGAATTCTTATTATATTATAAGGCCTATTTACTTCAAAGCAGCATTTGTGATAAAATATAAAGCTACACATTCTTAAAATATCCATACAAATTGTTTTGAAAATTTATCTCAACTTCCATCGGAATGGTATCAATTCTAAAAGGTTGGGGTCATTCCCACAGAACCTTTCAAAACACTTAGTTTTAAACAAAGTATTTTAGATCTAATGAAATAAATATATCGAATGATAAATCCTTTGGATGTGAAAAGTGAATAGGGTTAGATCATTGATATAGGAAATTTAAGTGTATACACATATATATTATCACCGTTTATTACTAACCATTTGTCTTATACTCTTAGCTACTAATTTCGGTAGTAGTTTTAGGGATTAAGAAGGCTATATTTAGAGGGAGTGTACTCGCGTTTGCATGGATGGAGAGTGGAAAAGAATTTTGGAATAAACACCCTCAGTACACCTGACCGAGATTCTAACCTTGATCTCTCCGTCACCGGCAGACTAGTTTACTGTGAGAGTAGTGTATTAGGCCATGTGGCCATCGAAGCGTGTGAAGTAAGAAATATATACAACCATCCCTTGACAGTATTTTAAGTCAGTATTTAGCCATTGTTCTGGCGTTTTTTGCTGAATTCTAATAGGCTGGATTTTGCCACAGGAGCCAGTGTTCACATCCTGACCAATTGCTCTGTTTTATTTTCACTGTGGAGTTTGGATATTCATACATTTTGCCATGAAGCTTCTCACACATTTCCCAAAATCTGCTTTACTCATCCTGTTTTACTAGTAATAGTTTGGATCACAAATGAATACCAGGTTCACTAAGACTAATATTATTGGTTCTTAATTATTTTTGAGCTATAATGTATGGTTTATAAAACTGTACTAAACGATATAATTTACGAATTCTCCTCATATAGTCTGTATAATTTCTTTTTTTTCATAAAAATAACTCAATATTTTGATTTTTTTTCTAGTGATGGAACCATAAAAGTTGAAAACCTACCCGAGAACTGCTAAAGTACATTTGAACACACACAAAATAAATCTACCCACTGTCTTATATGGTAATGGTTCTATTTTCAACAACACAATGGCAAAGCTGATGTTCATATGAGTTGTACGACTTAAAAAATATAATGCACTAACATTTTAAATAACGCTTCTTATAATATATGTTTATTTAATTGTAAATGTACAAATGTTTATGATTATTGAAGGATGGTTCTTCATTACATATATTTGGCCGAATAAAGTATTTGATGAATACTTGGAAAAGCTAGAGTAATTTACACCATTTGCCTATTATTATTAATTATTAATTACAGAATCTATATGTTATAGCTCTTTTCCATAAAATTATATGGACACATCTAGTTGAATATTTTAGGCTCTTCTTTGGCCACGAAATGTTAGAATTGTATGTTATGTCAGTGAAAAAAATGTAAATACTTTCAGATGTCCAAAAGAAAAGAACTTTGGTTGGAACTTCTTGGGGCAAATGGTGACTTATTTTACCACATAATGATTGAAATATATAAAACTTTTGTCTTTTTTTCACTTACACATAAGTAAAGTAATAATTAACTATCCAACCAATAAAAAAAATTGTGTCTGATTTTGGTTGAAAAAATTTAGCATGTTAAGCAACGGCCTATTTTTTACTTTGACACTGGAAGGGTTAACGTTGTTTTCCCCCTTTTTGTGTGTGTGTATGTCAAGCTCTAGTTATTTAACAGTTTTTAGTATTCAAATCTATTATTTTGTATTAAGAATTAATTTTAAACGTAGTTAATGAGAAACGTGCAAAAATATAAGGTCATACATAGCTAGTGTAGAAGTGGAACCCTCTCCCAATGATCAACATGGCACCTTCAAGAGGGAAGACTTATTCTAAAATGTATCAATAATATGTGTAAACTATAAATATCCATAGCTATGTATTACAATTTCAGTTCTTTATGGAGTTTAATTATTATTTGACAATGTACAATCGAATCGGTCATTTCAGAAACAACACATGCCACCAATTTCCCCAAAATTAGTTAGCAACAGATTCTTGTTCTCTGTACGAAACTCTATGATTCCACACAGAAATAACACATAAAACATGGTCAGAAATGTATATAATTGGTATTGAAAGTTTTCAGTCAGTACAAAAACAACCCATGTCAATGACATGTGTTGTTTCTCCTCGGACTGGCAAACCACTTATTTCTTGCGATCTCTGTGGCAGTGAAGGAAATGACAGAGGCTTTGTCATGGTGAAAAGAGTAATAAGAGAGCAGGACAGCATTTACCTACCAATTTAGTATAAATAAATTATTGCAAGAGCGAGAAAAACTTTCAAGTTAATGTAAAGATGGTAAACACTAGTGAAATTATAGACTTCAAAAACTGGCGGCAAATATTCTTTTAAGAAAATGTTTATCGATTGAATCCTGTGCAAGGAATATCCCTATAAATAAGAAACAATAATTCCAAATCTCAAAATTCACAGAATTTAAGTACTCAAGTGATAACATTGGAATGGTGAAAGCTAGAGATTTTATTGATGGATTAGCTTCACATACGTCAACAAAAATAAAATTGATGACCTAAGGAAACTATTGCCATACGTACAAGATGAAAAAAAAGAATTTTATAGCGAGATTTAACATGACCTGAACAAAAACTGTGATCGCTGATGATTAAATATTTTTTTCTTTTATGATTCATTATTATGCTATTTTTCATGTTTAGTAAAAAACAATTGCCTATAAAAATAAATATTTTTGAACTTTAATCCGTATTCAACATCATTTCTTCCAGAAACAACACGCCATGGCCAAAAAAACCTTTATACAAAAACCAAAGACAGCTTGTTTTGACAAAATAGTTTACTGATTATATGTGTAGTAAGCCCATACATGAGTCCTCAAAAGCAAATTCTCATCTAACCAAATGTTTACAAATCAGACGTATTTTTTTTATTTCCCAAAAATCTTGTTTCGATGACATGTGTTGTTTCTAAAATGACAGATTCAATTATAATTTCCTCCCTCCACAGCACCACGTCAACCGTCAATCGGAACGAACAATTTAATCTTAGTTGGATACCCCACCCCATTTCACCAACCTTTTTCACGCACCCAATTTCTTCGATATAAATTTCTAGATATGCCACTGTGTATACCATAATAAATCACGTTCATCTACAGTAGCCTCATGGCTACTTTGGTGCTGACTGACAGCTTTGAAAAGTTACTAGACCAAATTATGTAACCCTACGCCGAACCATATGATCTGCAAAAACATGTGTTTAGCAGCTGTCACTTCTGACAGTCAAAATTCATGTATATACCTAAATGTTGACTGTCAGAAGTCAGCTGTGAGCTGTCAGTCAGCACCAAAGAAGCCATGAGGCTACTGTAGCTGTCAGTCAAAGTGTTATTATTCCCTGTGATGGACATCACCAATGCCAACGTTTGTATACGCGATGTAAGCAAACCATTCCAAGCTGTGCCACAAGATTATAAAAAAATATATATTTAAAATAATTGTAATCTAAAAATAATTCTTGCATTCATATTATAAAGAATGTTAAAAATAATGGTTCAATAATTTAGTATATGATAGTACTCATTAAAATGAATTAAAACGTCATATTACATATAGGTTTGCAAACCAACTCACTGTACACAGAGGTTTAGCCAGTTATGTGTTTCAGCAATGAAAATAAATTTAATACAATTAAAGGTTATGTAGGTTTACATGGCACAAATTTACTAACTCATTCCTAAAAAAGGTGTTCTACAGGTTTTCCTTCAATTCCCACAAAAATTTCACATCTTCGAACCAGACTGTTGATCGATCTTTGAAAAATCCCTGGCTTGGTTTGAATCGTCCGACAACTGATATCAACTCGCCTTCCCAAGTCTGCTAGGTCAATTATTGGAGACATGTATACACGAAACTCTTTAAGTATTCCCATAAATAAAGTCCAAAGGATTAAGGTCAGGTACCGATAGAGGGGGGAGGGCATGCAACTGGACATACTTGGTCTATCCAACTTCTAATTAATGTCTCATTAAGGCGATGTCTGAGACTGGAAAATGAGGTCAAGCCCCATCATGCCTAAGACATATTAGCTGTGTTTATTTAAGGGGAACATCCTCTAATAAATTGGGTAAAACATTTAGTAGAAAATTATGATAGCCTGCACCATATAGTATGTTCGGTAAAACGAGTGATCCTATTAGTGTGTCTCCTAAAATAGCAAGTCAAACATGCAGTGAATAACGCTGTTGGTGTCTTGATTCGAGAATGGTTCGAAGATTATGATCTGCTCATACATGATTACTATGGAAGCTCACAGATAAATCAAGCTTCATCAGTAAAAAGAATGTCAGCAATGAATCCTGGGCTCATGGCTAACTTTCTGACCAAGATGTAATTGTCAAAACACCACGCTTTCTTGATAATCAGTGGAAGATAGAAGAACATGCACTTGTCGAATATGGTACGGGTTCAGCAACTGTCCACTAAGTGTTCTCCAGACCAGAGGTGCACTGATAACTTCAATAAAAGCTCCATATTGGGAGTGGAAACACTTCTGAGGCACCCACGATCCATAGCACGTGGCTGAAAAGAGCCATCTTCCACGGATGGATTTTCACAAAATAATGTATTGGACGGAATTGTACAGTATGAATATGTTTCCCCGTAAATACGACTTGTGGCGGCAATATTTTCTTTGGCACGACCATAAATAAAATACATCTCTGCCCTTTCCGTGTTTTAAACTATTAAATTATCATTATTAACCTCTTAAAACACAATTAACACTCTTCGATCAACTCCGGCAATAGCGAAGATTTGAGTAGTGTTATTCTGATCAGTGTCGACCCAGGTGTTATATTAGGTAAACAAATGGAAGTCCAATGCTATCTCACGTTCACGTAGGTAAACAAATGGAAGTCCAATGTTATCTCACGTTCACGTAGGTAAACAAATGGAAGTCTAATGCTATCTCACGTTCACGTAGGTAAACAAATGGAAGTCCAATGCTATCTCACATTCACGTAGGTAAACAAATGGAAGTCCAATGCTATCTCACGTTCACGTAGGTAAACAAATGGAAGTCCAATGCTAACTCACGTTCACGTAGGTAAACAAATGGAAGTCCAATGCTAACTCACGTTCACGTAGGTAAACAAATGGAAGTCCAATGCTAACTCACGTTCACGTAGGTAAACAAATGGAAGTCCAATGCTAACTCACGTTCACGTAGGTAAACAAATGGAAGTCCAATGCTAACTCACGTTCACGTAGGTAAACAAATGGAAGTCCAATGCTAACTCACGTTCACGTAGGTAAACAAATGGAAGTCCAATGCTAACTCACGTTCACGTAGGTAAACAAATGGAAGTCCAATGCTAACTCACGTTCACGTAGGTAAACAAATGGAAGTCCAATGCTAACTCACGTTCACGTAGGTAAACAAATGGAAGTCCAATGCTAACTCACGTTCACGTAGGTAAACAAATGGAAGTCCAATGCTAACTCACGTTCACGTAGGTAAACAAATGGAAGTCCAATGCTAACTCACGTTCACGTAGGTAAACAAATGGAAGTCCAATGCTAACTCACGTTCACGTAGGTAAACAAATGGAAGTCCAATGCTAACTCACGTTCACGTAGGTAAACAAATGGAAGTCCAATGCTAACTCACGTTCACGTAGGTAAACAAATGGAAGTCCAATGCTAACTCACGTTCACGTAGGTAAACAAATGGAAGTCCAATGCTAACTCACGTTCACGTAGGTAAACAAATGGAAGTCCAATGCTAACTCACGTTCACGTAGGTAAACAAATGGAAGTCCAATGCTAACTCACGTTCACGTAGGTAAACAAATGGAAGTCCAATGCTAACTCACGTTCACGTAGGTAAACAAATGGAAGTCCAATGCTAACTCACGTTCACGTAGGTAAACAAATGGAAGTCCAATGCTAACTCACGTTCACGTAGGTAAACAAATGGAAGTCCAATGCTAACTCACGTTCACGTAGGTAAACAAATGGAAGTCCAATGCTAACTCACGTTCACGTAGGTAAACAAATGGAAGTCCAATGCTAACTCACGTTCACGTAGGTAAACAAATGGAAGTCCAATGCTAACTCACGTTCACGTAGGTAAACAAATGGAAGTCCAATGCTAACTCACGTTCACGTAGGTAAACAAATGGAAGTCCAATGCTAACTCACGTTCACGTAGGTAAACAAATGGAAGTCCAATGCTAACTCACGTTCACGTAGGTAAACAAATGGAAGTCCAATGCTATCTCACGTTCACGTAGGTAAACAAATGGAAGTCCAATGCTATCTCACGTTCACGTAGGTAAACAAATGGAAGTCCAATGTTATCTCACGTTCACGTAGGTAAACAAATGGAAGTCCAATGCTATCTCACGTTCACGTAGGTAAACAAATGGAAGTCCATTGCTATCTCACATGAACGTAGGTAAACAAATTGAAGTCCAATGCTAACTCACATTCACGTAGGTAAACAAATTGAAGTCCAATGCTATCTCACATTCACGTAGGTAAACAAATGGAAGTTCAATGCTATCTCACGTTCACGTAGGTAAACAAATGGAAGTCCAATACTAACTTATGTTCACGTAGGTAAACAAATGGAAGTTCAATGCTATCTCACGTTCACGTAGGTAAACAAATGGAAGTCCAATGCTATCTCACGTTCACGTAGGTAAACAAATGGAAGTCCAATGCTATCTCACGTTCACATAGGTAAACAAATGGAAGTCCAATGCTAACTCACGTTCACGTAGGTAAACAAATGGAAGTCCAATACTAACTCACGTTCACGTAGGTAAACAAATGGAAGTTCAGTGCTATCTCACGTTTACGTAGGTAAACAAATGGAAGTCCAGTGCTATCTCACATGAACGTAGGTAAACAAATTGAAGTCCAATGCTAACTCACATTCACGTAGGTAAACAAATGGAAGTCCAATGCTATCTCACATTCACGTAGGTAAACAAATGGAAGTTCAATGCTAACTCACGTTAACGTAGGTAAATAAATGGAAGTTCAGTGCTATCTCACGTTCACGTAGGCAAACAAATGGAAGTTCAATGCTAACTCACGTTTACGTAGGTAAACAAATGGAAGTTCAGTGCTATCTCACATTCACGTATGTAAACAAATGGAAGTCCAATGCTATCTCACATTTACGTAAGTAAACAAATGGAAGTCCAATGTCTACGAATGAGGCCATTTAAATTATATTACAAAAACCAAAATGTTAAGTAACATATATCTTTGTGTGAGATGGCGTGTAGTCTTACGTTTAGTAAGACTTGTTTACTCCTTTTAATGAGTACTACGAGATCCAAAATATCGACCTATTCATAATCAAATTTAATAAATGACATATTTTCAAATTTAAAAAAATATTTACCCTCACTGAACTTCCCTAACCAACATTTATCAAAAAAACAATTTAACTATGTTCAATTTATATAATATTAAAGCACGTTTCCTATAAAAACCATATTATTAAAATTAAAATACACATAGGCCCCTATGTAGCAGTCATAATAATTATGTATACTGAGCCCTTATTATTATCCGTACTCTAATTTATTTTCCAAGTAAAAACAAGAAAAGCCACATGCGCATTATTTGTGCTCCCACGAACATAAAACCAACCTCCTCCTCCTCCACCACACATCTTTCCGTTCTTCCAACCTCCCCCTCCCCTAGCACCCCCATTCCTTGCGAACACGACGGTTTTAGAGGACATCTAATTTCAAAACAAGCGCTCGCTGCTATGGTGCGAGGCGGCATAGCGAAGAATCGTTTTAATGAAAACGTGTCTGGGTACTTTTATTTTCTTGGGACTTTCATTTTACAGCTCCCTGGCTTGTCTTCCTTGTTTCTAAACTTCGTTATTTTGCTTTTATCATCTACCTCCCACCTTTTTATACTAAAACAAAAAAAAAATCAGAAAGAAACACTTTTTCGCTTACTATGATTTTTTCTACTAGTTCTTATTATTTTGGTCAAGCTTCAATGGTAGGCCTACACGGTAACTGAAATAATCCTGCTAGCTTGTGTTGAAATTTTTAGTAAAAATAATATTCTAAACATAATTTTTTTATAATATTTACTAAAGGTCATACGATGTGATGTTATCAGTAATATTTTTCATTAAATACATTCTTAATTCATTTGTAAACATATGCTATTTTTAATAAACATATTTAAAGACCATTTAGACCAATAGCTAAATGAGTTATATATAATATTATCAATATTTCAAGTTTTTCTTTTTCATATTTATTTTATGGCTTGCTCCACTTGCTAATAACCGTCTGGGTTATCCACGTATTTACATTAATGGGGTGGGGACGATGATATTAGAATTTATCGAAAATGTATTCCCATTTTCTTGGAGGACGATTGAAAAGTCTTTTAGTAAAAAATTCACCTTAAAACACCCGGTCTAAATTAAAATCCCAACTTCACCCTCACTGATAAAATAGTCTGAACGAAACTGACACCTTTGTCAAAATTCTAACACGTGAAAGTCACATATGTGTTTGTAAATTAAATGACAATGAGTTTAGTAACAAGAACTATATTGAAAATTCAAAAGAATTATACTTTTATTCAAAGAGTATTAAGTGCACTTTCCAAATTTCTAAGTTCATTTCCATGATACTGTACTATTTACAAACAAAGAAGTAAAGTAGTACTCAGCCCTAAGACCAACAGTTGTTTACCTGGATGATTCCACAATATACATATGCTATGAGAGTATATAAAGTTTTAGTCCCAACTACGTTCAAATCAAGATCGATAAAATATGTGTTTGCATTTCCAAACTTAATGTTGAGTTTACAATATCTTAAAAATATATATTTAGTCGGTTAATGCTCCAAAAGATTCAGTTTCAAGGTCATTTCTAACTACCATCGTAAAGATGTAATATAACCTGGAGTAAATATATATATATATATTGTATAGAATGTCCCCAAAAAAATGTGTCGTTATAGTTTAACTCTGTTTTATTTTGTTCTTAGTAACGTAAGAATTTAATTTGGAGAGTTTCAATTTCCATCCTTGAACATAAATATTGCATACTCTTTATTACTTGAATTTTATTAACTCCATTACAATGAGTTAATAAAATGACATACAGTACACGCCTCGAGTCGAGGTTTGGATATTACAGCCAAATTATGATAGAAATACAACTTTTTGATTGCTACAACAGTTTCTGAGAACATTTTAATACATCCATGCGTCAATTCATCTGTGGGAAAGTTCTTAGGGTGTGTTTTAGTATTACGTAAGCACGTTAGGGGGATAAGAAGGTTCTAGATTTGATTATATTTTCTGACAAGGAGGGAGTCTGGGCCAGAACAATGCTTACGTAAGACATAGAGACGTAGTTTCGACGTGTATTAAAGGTCATCGGATTAAAAGTAATTTAGAATTCTTAAATCTATAATAATTAATGTAGTCACTAATAATACTATTTGTATAATTGATACTAAATATATATATACATATATATATTTTTTAAATTTTCAAACCTTTTTAATTTCATCTATTTACTACAACATATTAGAATTAATTTTACAAGCTTTTTAATTGTGAATATCTAGCACTATTAATTTAGATCGTCAAGGTAGTAATTATCAAATATTTATAAATTGCATAAACAATAACGTGAAACAAATTTAAGCAAGATGGCGATATTGAGGGAGGGGATCAAGTGTTTGATTATTTTTGCTAACAAATTAGGGAAGAGAGTCCAAAATGGTCAAAAATGTGCTTAAGCACTACTTGAAAGCTCCCTTAATTGAAAATCCACGGGATCCAAGGTGCGAAAAATAAAAACTGACCCTCCTGTACTATTTCTAAGGTTCAAAGAATGCTACAACTGCATAACTAGCTTATCTTTCTTGTTTACTAATATGTTTTTAAGATAACGATACAAGACCTATTAGTTATCGGTCAAAGTGGCGTAACATATGAAGTGTTGGTTTGTGAAGCCACAGCCAAAGAAGATTGTAGGAGAAATATACAAAACACTTGTTGGAGAATACAGGTAAACCATATTATTTTCTTCGAATAAATGTTCTAGTTGTTAATAATACTGGTTTAGCTCTTTTTATTTGTGTTGCCATCTGTATGGTCCTGTAAAAACCTTTGTGAAAAATAGAAGAACATAAAAACCAATAATTTTTGTAATATTAATTAAGGTTTCACAGAATATAAAATGGATTTATTTGAAAATTTTATTTATATAGGTGGATGTTCAAGATTAAATAGGGCTTGGTAAAAGACAAGATCTAAGGTGTTTCGTGAGTTTTGTGCAAATTTACAGGCCGTGACTATATCTGTATTTAAAGAACTCAATAACTTTTTAATAGAAGCCCCGTCACTCTTACTTAGCAAAATATTAAAATTAATTTAAAATTAAATAAATACTAACAAAAATATTTAAGTCAATAATTATAAAAGTCCTGAATAAATGACATGGCATAAAAGTAGATAATTATAAATAATTTCATGAACTTAAAATACAAATTTACTTAATTACACTACTTAGTTTGATCATTTAATAAATTTGCTTGATTTTTTTAAATTAGAAAGTTTATTTATACTTAGTTTGAATACAATTTTAATATTGGGTCTAGGGGCTTAAATGTCGCTTAATTTATTTTTAAACTTAAATCTGTTTTTAAAATATGTGGTCCCTTATTATATATCCAAAATATATCGTTCTATAACTATATAGAGTTGCTGAATAAAACTAGGGCTTAAGATTATCATTTAATCCTCGAGTCCTTAACTAATTTTTATCACTATATAACATTAAAACAAACGACCTAACCCTATTATTGCGACATAAGATTTCTATAATATTGTATCTAATAAAATTGATTATTTTGAGGTTGTAATTCAAATATGTTATTCAACTATAATACCTCAGTTAACTGAATAATAAATTTTAATTTTTTGTGTGCATAATTGTATATACATGGATATTTTATAGAAATTTAACCTTTAACACACGTACAAATACATCTATCCCCTAAAAAGAATTTGGCAAGATTTTTTACACAAGGTACACACACTTATTTTGAAATGGGTTACCAGTGTATTTATATTAGTATGTACTCATTAATTATAGAATGATGAGTTGGCTGACCATATTCGTCGGGGCAGTATTAATACATGCAACTCACAGCCACACACTTCATAAAAGGTATAGCTTGTCTACGGTAAAATATGTATTGTTATTATTGCGTAACCCACTTCAATGGCTGAACGGTCTAAGGCGTTAATCTCGTGTTGGCCTGGCCTGCTGATGACAGTGAGATCGGGGTTTAAATCCCTGTCATTATCATTTATGGTGGTGTTTTCCTAAATGGTTTTCCCACTCTCCTTCCACGCAAGTGTGAGAATATTAACTATAAACATTTTCCTTTTACATCCTTACCCCATTAGACTAACTGCCATTTATTCGTATAGCCTGAACAGATACTAATAGGTGGTGATACAAATAAATAAAATATTACCAAGCAGATATTAAAATATAGCTATATAATAAGGAAAATGTATAAAACATAAATAACCTACACTGGTTAATTGATCAAGTCATGTATTAAAATAGTTATTCTTTGTTGTTAATATAAAACCATATTTATTTAGTTTATTATCTGATTATGTTTATGCATTAGAATTATTTTAAATACTTTAATTGTTTGAATTGCATCTCTTTATTCTTCTCCTCTTTCCTGGTTGGCCAGTCTCGTTTTTATACACCTTTCTTTTGTAGGACTGGCAGTCGAGTTTTATTTGTGAGGATAGAGTACATTCACAAAGCAAAATGGGTGTTTTAAATGGATCTTAAATTTCTTTTAGTTTTCTTCGAGCATTGATTTTCTATTTCTCCGGTACTTGCGCTTTTATTTGACAGGAGTAGTGTGATTGGTTAAGTTTAAGGGTAATCTTTGTTTAAAGGGAAAATAAAACCTTAAGATATTTTTTATTGTATTGGTATTGATATATATATATATATATATATATATATATATATATATATATT
>CABEEJ010005337.1:0-22102 GCA_901482245.1 Timema douglasi | reverse complement strand
CCTCCAACCCCGCCCACCCCCTCCCCCCGAATCCGAGAAAGTTGTTTTTGAAATAGTATCTGTCTGTCTGTACCTCCGACTAGAGCCTAAATTATTTTACCGATCAGGCTAAAACTTGGTATCTAGGGTTTACATAGGGTTTCCCCGAGGAGGTCATGGAATTGGATATCTAACCCTAAAATTAAGGGTAGTTTACTAACGGGCAAAAGGAGAAAAAGTCAATTTTCTCAAAATCAGCACTAACGATTTGGATTAAATTTCAGTTCTAAACATTTATGAATATTATAAACAAAATGGCAACTATCAATATTTCGGCAAAATAACTTTAAGGACTCCGGTCTGATGCGTAAATTAACTTTTTTTTTATAATATATCTCCTAAGCTACTTAAGATTCGAAATTACTTATTATCACAAATATGTAGGTCTATTTATAATACAAATATTTTATTTGAAGTATATTTTTATAAAACCAATAACTATCAAGCTATATTAAAAAAAATGTTTTAACTTCTCGAACACAAAAGAAATGTTTATACAACAATGATCTATCTCCAGTTTAGATTTAATAGTCAATATTTACATTTTATATTGGTCAAAATTTATAAATGAGGAATTTAATAGGAATGAGATGACATTAAGATTTGCAACACCTAATAAAATGTCAAAAATTTTTACCTTAAGTTTAAATTTTAATACAAAGTGTTGACCCTTGGGACCCAATATTGATCTTTTTTTATCGGTCCAAACATACAAATGAGGACATTAATTCTTTAAAATTAAAACTAAAATATTTTAAACCAGTAGTCAAAAAATGTTTTACATAAATATAATTCAATTTATACTTGGGTTTGCTAGTTAGTGTATATTATTTCGTTTCACTTAATATATTACGAGTTTTGAGTAAATATCTCCATTTTTAAACAATAGAGCGAGAAAGTTTGTGTAGAGTAATTCTATCTTTGACAAAATACAGTAGTGTGACTAATTGCTTAATTATTCTATAGTATTAGGAACTAGAAAGTTCACTCCCACACTTAACTAAAGTAAACAACCTATCCATATCTTGAGTTCTATCCAGTCCACCTCATTACACCCTATCCCTATTTTGAGCTATTATTATTATTATTAGCACTGCCTATTACAACCCGTTCGGGTTGTACGCACTTACGCTAATGTGTAATGGTAGGGTGATTGTGAGATGAAATGGAGGACCTACAGTTTAACTCCGAACCACGATGGAGGCCTGGCATTCCCCACATTCATAAGATGTCTTGTCAGAGGTGAAGGAAGGGTTTGGTAATCAGATAAATCCATGCCGGTATTTTGAGCTAGCTATATCCAGACCACTTTACTACACCCCTATCCCTATATTGAGCTAGCTCTATCCATTCCACCTCATTACAACCTAGCTCTTTCAAGTATATTCTAAAGTTATCCTCTCATCTGTATCTAGGTATTCCTAATAATCTTTTCCCATTGGATTTACCAGTCAATACTCTGCACATGTTTTTAGACTATCTCATTTGCGTTGCTAGAGGTCCTGCCCATCATTATATACGATACTTGATTTTCCTAATAATGTCGGGATGGTAGGCTACAAAGTGGATTAGTTCAATTTAACTATAGGACAAATCTAACAGACCACAGACCATAAACTTACCATAAATCATTACTTAATTTGAACAAAATCAAAATTTAACGGGTAAAATATATATATCATTGGGGAAAAGTTAAACTTAATTTAGTTTTTTAACATACAGATTCTGGTAAAAAAAATTAATTCAATCTCTCTATAAGAAAAAAAAGCCAAAAAGCTATTCTAATAACATTAATTATTAGCAACATATTTATTACATTTATCATGACTTCTTTCTAATCTTGGTTTATAATATACAAAGTTAAGCAACACATTTCAAATTGTTACCAGAATCATATTTATACAAAAGCAATTCTAATTTTGGTTCATGGTTTTGAAGTTTGATCGAAAGAAGTAAGTATTGTGTCAATGATAATTTACGAGTGATAGGGCAGCAGCGCTAATAAAGAGGTAGCTAGCTAACTGAGTGATTGCATGAGTCACAGGGTTCTAGCCCAGCTCTCTCCCGATTAGATTCCAAGAAGCTAGGGTGAGCCCTGGGACGTTATATTCCTCGGAGATTCAGTTTCCGAATGAACCTGAAAACTTGGTGGAGTACAGTCACGTTCATCCCCTAAGCACCTAATAGATTTACCCGCCACTAAGTGGTCAACATGAAACATTGCCTTGCAATAATACACGGACGTGAGATAACGCAACATCGCAATTTACTGGCTTATAAAACAGACCCTCAGCGGGGTCGGAGCGGGGTGTAAGAAATTAGATTCGTATTGCGCTTGGTCACCATTGACGGGAAGGTGAGATAGTTTTAATCCCGCTGGGAATCATTTCTCACGTTTTATTTATAGTATTATTTTCTCGAAATTTGTACAAGCTAATTTGGGTAAATTTCCACTAAGACATTAAGACGCATATTTACAACATCGAAGTCATTAAAAGCCTATGTGTGGACTTTAATCTACAATCCATACTTTAATCAACAGAATAGTGAGAATTAGGGGTGCATCCAGAGAAGAGGTAGCCTCACCCCCCTTCCCCCCACATTAAATTTTAGAGGAGGTTTTTATTTATTTAACTAATGAATAGTTTCAATTGAAATATTACTATATATATATATATATATATATATATATATATGTGTGTGTGTGTGTGTATTTATATATATATATATATATATATATTTGATATCAAGGAGGAAAAGATTTAATTTATAATTCTAAGATATATAAGCCCTACAAATTTTACTCCAACCCCAATTTGGTGTGAGATTACTTATTTTTCTAGTCGTATGTGTTTATGAAAATTGCAATGTAAGTTATATTGTCATATATCTTTATGAATAATATTTTGGATCCACCAATTAGGTGACAGAAAAAGGAGGTCTATTGTAGGTTTAATTATATTTATAAATTTAAAAACTACTCGTTAACAACTGTAATCGAATAGATCTTTGGCCTGGAGTGCAAACGGTTTACCAATGAACTTCCTAACTTCATCCCGTGCTCACGCGCGTACATTACACCACTCTTTATTAGAGAGTGTCTGCGATCACAACATCTTTTAAACATTATATTTCCGGGTTAAGTTTATTTGTTCTTCGTGAAATATCCGCATGTCTATTATAATGTATTTCTTGTTGCTCTCTTAAATAGCTCTTTATGTTAACTACTATATCGAACCAATATACTGTTAAAATGTGTTCGTGAAAGGAAATTAATTTTTTTAAATAATATTTGATATATTATAAATATATATATATATATATATATATATATAAACAGTCAAACTTGGTTGTAGCGTTATCGAAGGGGCCAGACAAATGTTGACGTTATGTCATAATGACGTTGTAAAAGAGGTACCAACAGAACACTTTTATTTGCGTGTAAAGAAGCCAATTTACATTAGAACTCACTAATCCAAACTAACGGCATACATCAGCCTTTTTCCGTCCACTTTAACATGCTCTAGTGACACTTTCTCTTGAATAAATATAACTTTTGTTTGTATTACAACTTGCCATTATTATAAAAAAAATGTAGGCCTACGTATAATGACTAACAAATGACTACACAGTACTACCAAAATTAAAGTTAAACTTATAAAACAAGAAGAAAAAAACACCTTGGCTTTGAGCATAGACGCGTACACGAGACAGTTCCAGCCAACTAAGTGACAATGAAGGTGGGTTAGTCCTATCTTCAGTTTGACCTTGAAGCGCCCACGATTCCCACAACCCTCTCCCTGACATTGGTCTGTCATTCAGTCTATTATTATTAGACCAGAGCACTTCATGACCAGTACACTCCCAGCTTGCTATTAAATAGACCTCTGTAGGAATTGTCCACATTTCAGGTGTTTTTTTTACCTATACATACATTTAAATACAATTTAAAGTAAAGTATCTAATAAGTTTTTTGACGCTACAGCTGAGTGGTAGTGAGAATAAAACAGAGGTTTTTATAACGTTAATAGATGCCAGTCTGTCTGGACTGATTAAAAAAAGACGCAACGCCCGAATTGATGGAATATCTGAGGCCGTTATAACCAAGTTCGATTAAATATATATATATATATATGTGCAGGAATAGGCAGTGAGAGGTGTTTCTTATTAGCATACACCTTAGCTCAGTTTGTAGCGTGTCTGTCTATTGAGTTAGGTGTCGAGTCCCGATATGGATGAACATGTTATCATTGGTGAAAAGTAGGTATACCCTTTCACACTGATGAATTAACGGCCGAGGATTGGATGTTGTACCTGTCCTAGTCTTAAGTTAGATTATAAGGTATATTAAGCTAAGACAGGCCTAGCCAGCTGGTAGTGGAAAATATATGGTTTGAATTAAAAACTGACCACAGGCTGGAAACAGTAATGGATGTAAAGTAAAGGTGTGGAATATTATAGAGTAATAATAGCTCCATGTCGTCAACCAGAAGTTGCTATAATGACTGAGTGTCCTTCGTATGTTGCCGAAAATAAGGCCAAAGTTTGTGGCTAGAGGGTGTTATGTCAGTACAACAAACCTCACTAATCACATCTTTCTAGCCCGGAACTGCTACCTTTCCATTCAAGTAGCTTCTTATTTGTTCTCATGAGGTTGAGTTTGACCTCTTTAAAGACCCACTGTCTCGCTGTAAAATCTGGAAGCTCCAGAGAACGAACCAGGGACCTCTGTATCTGTATTCAGGAACTCTATTAATTAAACCTCATGGGTGGTTATATTACACAATGTATCGATAAATTATTCATCCCAATATAGCCTTGTTACATTCATGATCTTAACAGCGCTCTTAAAATGCTTTTCGATAGTATTCTTAATTAAAACAAAATGTTTTAAGCTGTGCTATTAATTACCGCAAACCATTTTAAGAAATTTGTTAAATAAATCAATTTCTCAAGGCTTATAATAGGGTGAATAATTTTATATGGATAACCCGCATGCACTTATATAAAATTTACAGCTTAACTGCTTCACTAGTACTTTTAAAACTATATCCACACGCTATAGTAAATAAAGTTCTCCATGCGTTAATTAATTAGAGAAGATATACCCACATTCTCGTGAACAGATGGTGAGAAACCATTTATAATTTAAAAAAACTTGAGCACAACCAACCAGGACTCGAACTTGACCTCCACGTCACCGAAATATGAGACTAATTTAGATTGACAATTAATTCATTCGCCCAGTGGTGTAGGTTTATGAAAATAATAAAACATTTCCTTAATTTGACATTAATTGACATTTTGAATCAACTTTTTATATAAATAAATTTGAAAAAAGTATAATGTTATGCTCGAATATGCCACGTTTATCTTATATAATATGTATTTATATTTAACTTATAAAAATAGATAATATGTTAATAGAACAGTATATAATCCCTGTTTAACACAAAACCATATTATGAAATACATTATTGATGACTCAGGATGTTTAAGGTGTCTCTTATGTTTGTCTAGTAATAACTGTCTACATCCATAACAGTCAAGGTTTCTGTTGAGACGATGAGATTTTATACCTCTGTTAGCTTATTACTGGCCAAACCACCCCATATACGTCAACGTGCACGCAAGCATACGACTTAGTTTATATCCCTTGGGCATGCAACATTCCTGTCGTGGCTGTATGGTGACAGGCAAAACCGTATTTCCTATTGTCCAACTTAGTGCAATTATAAACCTCTTATCTGGTCCTTACTTCTAGTCAGGGGTATATGCATATTTTTACACAGATAAGAGTAGGGATGGTAAATATATGGTTTTAGAAGGAATTAGACATATTGGCTCATTAATGAACTAAAATCTTAACCTCATCGTTAGGAACGTGGACTAAACCTTAAGGTGTGGATGTAGGAAACTCGTGAAAAAAACAGCGCTTTTGCTGTTTTTATAACAAAACAATTTTTTTGACCAAAATAAATAAAATATTGCTACAGTACAGATATAAAGTTTAATTACCTTCCCTAGGTGATATAAACAGTTGTTGAATATCTGCCACGAGCATAGCGGCATTAGATGAGAAACTTTTTAAATGAAGAGAAAAAGTTGTCATTAAATTCCAGGACATCCTCGACAAATATTCAAGAAATGTTGAGGTCACCACGGGGGAAAAAATTATTCTCTACGTTTCTACTCGAGCAATATTTTATTTATTTTTGCCAACAAAATATTTTGCTATAAAAACTGATATTTTCTTGCGTTCCCTACATTACCACGATACGGAGAATGTAGGGAAAATAAAAAACGGAGAGTGCTAAAATTACTTTACGTACCCCAGGGGCCTGGGTTTACTGAGTAGTTGATGTTAAAGTGACAAAACGATACCTCTAGTTATGTATGTAGAGACCCCACTCGTTGAAATAATGAGCCCAGTGAAGTTTGAGAGTGTACCACATCATGTTTTTTGAATTTGTCCTAGTTGTATAATTATTACTACAGGTATTTAACGCGCAAATTATGAGCTAACTTATATCATTACACGTCTTATAAACTAATTAAGTCGATAACAAACACAACACCCAGCCCTCCGTCCGTACATTCGTTACTGAGAGAGGGTGACCTGGTGGTCTAGGGGTAAGGTGTCAGACTTCTGTGCTGGCGGCCGGGGTTCAATCCTCGGTCTCGGCACATATTTATCTGATTACCAAACCCTTCCTTCACCTCTGACAAGACATCTTGTGAATGTGGGGAATGCCAGGCCTCCCCCGTGGTTCGGATTCCACGTTAAACTGTAGGTCCTCCATTTCATCTCACAATCACCCCACCATTACACATTAGCGTAAGTGCGTATAACCCGAACGGGTAGTAAGACGCGATGCTAATAATAATAATATTATTAATAATAATAATAATAATAATAATTACTGAGAGAGGTGGATATTATCATTCCACCAATGATACATTTTTCGGCCATGCCAGGAATCAAACTAGGGACCCCTTTCTTAGCTTAGCTGGCAGACAATTTACTGATTGATATAAGCTGTTGGCTGCTGAATTGTAACTAAACGTTTGAGCACCTGATTAATGAGTTAGTTTTAGAATTAAGACCATGATGCGATGCAATATTCAACAAATATATTTGAAAGATGAATAAAATCTTGGAGTTCTAGAGTGAAGTAACGTAAGCAAAGTTTGAAACTGATAATTGTCTGCATCACGCAAACACCAAATTTTTAAATACTTTTAACAATCTTATAAATGTATAGTAAAATCTAAAATTATTAGATTAGGCCTAAAGAGTTTTAATATTTTAAAGATGTTTAGACGGAGCTAATTTCCGTTTTTAGATTTTAATTTGTAAGATACGTAAAATAATATCGTTAGGATAACAACACAGAATCATACTACAAAGTTTCAAATGAGTGTCAGGATATGTCAAATACGATCTACGCATTTTTTTAAATTTAACATAAACTTAGTTATAATCCACTGATTTTAAATTAATTAATATTTCCACAACACATTCGGGCAGGCATTACATTTTTTAACAAAATATATTCAAAATATTATAATTTTAATAGAGCTCTCTTTACCCAGCTCACGCTTTTAAAATAAATCATTAATATTCTTTCAGACATACCAAACAAAATACGTAAATAATTATTGAGATAAAACTAAAATGCTTCAAAATAAATCTTACTTAGGTTAGCCCCTTTTTGAATCAAATAAAACCAAGAAACTTTCATATGAACTATTTTTCCGTATGGATATGTTAACACCTGTTTCGGTGGTCGCATTATCTAATACGTTAGACTAGACTGTTTATGACAGCAATATTGGAGTTCAAACTCCGGTCGGATCAACTGAGGGTGTTTTTTTTTCCAGAATGTCTTTTCACTCTTCCTCTCCCCGCAAATGCGAACACTTTTCCTCTAAATTCATTCAACCTTCCTCATCCCTAAACCATTATCGAAATTAGTACATACACTTATCTGAACAGGTAGTAAGACGCAGTGCTAGAAAAAACTATGCTGACCTATCTAGTTAATAGAGTTTATTATATTTGTGGAATTTAGAGATAGCAGCTACGTTAAGCAATGTAGTATAATTACATTCCATGCATTTACTAGGCCAACCATTTCAAAGCTTTAAAATGGCCTTTGAATCCACATTCCAGGACTATTTTTAATTCCATCAAAAGTATTCCCAATTTTCCCACGAAGCTCTTGGATTTGTCTTAATCCAACATCTTAGCTAAAACGGTAGTGTATCCACCCACCTGATTAAAGGTCCTAGACTTAGTTCCCAGCTAGGCTTGAACAACCACCGCGGTTATGAGTTGAGTGTTGTGTCTCTTCTTTCTTGAGGGTAGTTTATAATTTGTGTGCTGATATAATAAGCCGGTCCAGAAAGTGCACGTTAAATACGTCGAATAAAAAAAAAACTTATTTGTTAGGGATTTTTAACGAGAACCTTCTAAATAAAATTATTAAATAAAACCTCAATCTTTAACTCACTTAACTCAATAAAGAATCATTATCTTGCTATTCAGCCGTAAGTTCATCGCTGATAAAGAAGACGCTCCAATTTATCTGATGGTAGATTTTTCGGGCATGGCGTGAATCGAACTCTAGACTCTCAACTCGTCAGGAAGGCCTACTACCCAGGGCCATCGCAAGGGTTCTTGGTGTTCTTGGCAAGACATCAAATTTGCTACCCATTTCTATACGGTGATTTAAATAAACTACAAACCCCTGTGTGGTGCAAAATAATTATTTGTTGCCAAAATACAGTAAAAGAAATAAAAAGGAGAACATAAATCAAAAATTAGTAGTCACATTCAACCCAATGTGAGCAAAAATACTATTCCTTTTCCGGTCTTTTTCTATCAACATTCTCGGAAGTGTTTAAATGAATATCAAATTTATTCTCAGAATATAAAGCGACTCTGACTGTCTTAGTAATAAAATATATTCTAAGTATTTGATAAAACATCTAGATGTTATTTCTTTATTTAGAAATTATTATTAACTTTATTGATATAAACATTTTTTAAATAAGGTTCTAGGGGTGCATTATAAAAACATATTGCACCCTAGGCAACAGCCTAGGTTTTCAAATGGTCATCATGTTTATACTGACCGAGATAAGATGTGGATAAGTTCTTATTTTAAAATTAACTCAAACTATTTGTACTTTATTTAATACGAATACATAAAATCAAACTTATAAATGATTTTATAAGGATAGTTAAACATACCACAGTATTTAATTTCCATAATTCAGTGATAAAATAAGCCTATAACCTAAAGCTACAGCGATTACCAAAAGCTTAAAACAATATATTAAATGTATTTACTTCTTTATTTAATTAACCATTACTGAATCTTACAAATCAAACACTTAAATATATATTTAACATATTTACTTTGTTATATAATGGTCAAATATTCTTTCATTCTGTATTGGCATAACTTTCAGCTTAAGTGTCTCAGTGTCATGATAGCTATTACAGTACAGAGAGAGAACGGTCGATAAACAGCTGCACATATCTGCGATCTGTTGAGAGACATGTACACTACTTTCACCATGACAGGTACACTTAATACATTGTAGCCTTAATAGGACATCAAGGTGAGCTTGCCACATTTGGTGTGAATAAAGTGTACATATCTAGCACAGAAAAAACTATCTCAATAATTTAATGTTTAATCTTTCAATAATTGTAGCTTTAAGTTGTATTTTTATTAAAAAAAAGACTATTTGAAAATATATGAAGAAATTTCAAAGAAGGGGTGTTTCTAGCAATTAAATTTGATGTCAAATATCTATAATAATTTATTAATAGTAGAAAATATGTATTAATGTGAAGTAAAAACCATTCATTCATACAAATAACCAATTAGGTGTCACAAATTGTCTGATTATTAGTACTTTTAAATAACACGGAATCCAATAATTTTGAAGTAATCTTATGTATTTCAATTTCTTCTTCTTAAAAAGTGCATTTCATCATGAAAAAGAAAAAAAATCCTTCATCACAAAAGTTTTGGAGATAAACATGATAAACTAAAATTGTATGTAGTATTTTCGTAGAGACTGTGTATAAAGGGATCCAAAGTTCTATCCACATAAATATTTCTAAATAAATGGTTTGGATTTGAGCTATGACAGAGGATTACAATTATTACGACAAGTGGATAAAATTTAAGTCAAAACTACAATAATCGCATTTGTCTGTTTTTTTAAGCACCGTGTCTTACCATGCGTTGGAGGTTATACGCTGACTGTACTATATTCAGGAAAAATCGGCTACGTCATAAGTTTAGCCGACAAATTATAACGACCCATTGCTTATTTTCAGGATTATGAACTAAACTATAACTCGTGCTTTCTTATCCATTGCCTCTCCTCCCACGTGGCCGCTATGTTAATATTTCTAAAGCATTCAATAACATCGGTCTTCTTTAGGTCAACTTCACTAAAAAATAATGAAGTTTATTATCTTGAAGACACTAACTATCCTTATAAATCAATGCTGATCAATAATTACTTGTTTTATTTCAATATAATAGTTTTACAAATGACCTCGTACAAGGTTGCACCGATACGTTGGTCTTACCCCGTTGCCTCACAGAGAACTAGTGCCAGAGCCAGAAGATTCTATCATTTTCCCGACAATACTACACGAGCTGTCGATTCCTGGTAAAACTACTCGCAGGATTGCACAACATTTTCAAAAGAGAATTTAGATTCATGAAGTTTAAAATGATAACCAAAATAAAACAATTAAAAAAAATATATCACGTGATTAGTTAAATAAATGACTTTAGATTAAGATAAAAAGTATTTTTACCGAAATTTAATTTATATTAAGGTGGATATTTTCACATACCTTCCAGGGGCTCAAAGCAGTGACATCGCAACCGGCTGGTATTCGATTAATATACAAATATGCGAACTACTGAATTAATAGTCAATGAAGGAGCTAATTATATTTAATTTAAAGTTTTCCAAATAATAATAAAAGAGGAAAAATTAATTTCGTGATGATATGTCAATTTGATCACTTAATTGTCAATTCCCGTAGCTAGATGGTTATAAAGCTATAATCAATTTTATATATCATATTTTGATTCTAAATGGTGCGTAGTAAATCTTTTATATCGTATGGTAGGGATTTTCTGATATTTAATATATAATTCTCTAACAATAAATTTCAAAATTAAAACAGTTGTATAGTTCTTCTTATGAAGAAGTATTTAATTTTAAAGAGTGTATGTTGAATACATTTTAAATTTAGATAAATATTTTACTTTTTTGGCTTTTGTTTGAGTTTCGTGTGTACAATTTTTGTTTTTTTGCTAAACGCTTTGTTAAATACTATTTAACAATCTCTTGTCTTTATCTAGATAAATTATATTTATTTGGTCCATAAAGGGATGAGGCTACTGGAGAGTAGAGGAGGTTACATTTTGATGAGTTACATACCGTGTATTCATCAAAAGACATTGTTATGATAATCAAGTCTTGTAGATAATGATGAGCAGGACATGAGCTGAGAATGATATAATATAGAACCATTTTCAGGGTATTGACTGGAAAACCCACTATAGAGACCATTGTGAAGACCTAGAAGCAGATGGGAGGATAACATTGAACCTAGGCACGGGACAATTCCCGCATAGCTCAGTGGTTAGAGCATTGGCGTACTAAGCCAAAGGTCCTGGGTTCTATTCCCATACACAGGTGTCATTTTTCAATTTTCATAAGTGAAATGAACCTGAAAGAGATAGGGTGTAATGAGATGGACTGGCTAGAGCTAACTCAAGAGAGATAGGTGGCGTACTTTTGTGAGTGTGGCATTGAATAATCGAGTTTCTAATGCCATATGGTAAATATAGTAAGAACTTACTCAACTTTTGAAACTTTGTTTTCAGACTAAATAAGTTTTAATCGCATATGTAATAATTATGCTAATTTGCCAGGGATGAAGAGGGTTGAATTTATAGGAAGTGTACCAGCAATTTTGTGGAAGGAAATCGATCAGCTATTTAGTAAAAACCCTCCTATGTACACTAAACCGTGATTCTAACCCTGATCTCACCGTCATTGTCAGTCCAGTCTATTTCTAGAATGATTCTTTAGACCATTTGAACGAAGAGGCGGGAATATAAGATCTTATTATTTAAATCACGCCATTAAATAAAGCTATCCAAAAATCCAAGTCAAGCATCAACATTAAATTAATATCGAGGGAATTAGAGAAATAGCTAAGCCCAAACCAGCATAGAGAGTGTCAGACACGTCTTGTCTGGTTTCCCGGGAAGGTGTGATCCTTGATTGAATTCTGGTAGGGTGTACTAAGTTTTTATTCCCCAGTTGGTTTCCCACTCTCCCTCCATGCCAATACAATTATACCTCCTTTAATTAGTGTCAATAGTATAATAGATTGGGAGTGTACACTTCCTCTTATATACAAAAAAAACTTTTAAAAAAATACAAACTTTTTTTGCGGCAGGAATTGATAAAATTTTACTATATTATCTTATAACTCCCGTATAAATATTAATCTGCTAAATAAATATTTATATCTGGGGGATAAGTTAAAAGTGCGTATTATGACTGCCAGAAAGCATTTATCTGCTAGATAAAATGTATTTATCAATCACATTTTTATCGGAAGGTTTAAGTACTTGATAACTTTTATCTGGAATTTAAAATGGTTGTTGCTATAGTGACACGTTTTTTATGAGGTTTCGTCTATCAGAATTTGTTTTTAGGTAAAAATCTTGGTTCACGTGTTAAGTAAGCACAGGCCTGGGCTATAACTATATATGATGTTAGAACATTTAATTCTCACTTTTACAAAAACTGACAAGCTATTTTTGTGGAGGTATAGTTATATTAGAACAAATTATTTAAATGTGAGCGCAATAAATGCAATTTTGTAAACGTTGTACCGAACTATTGCCCACATTTTGGCAGACACCGAAATTAATACTTGCAAGACAACTTAGCTTCTGCGCCCACGTGATGCCATCTGTTTACTCGCACTCATTTAGCCACCATTATGTAATATGTGTTGAGCGTTGTCACCACTCACTAGGTTGTAGCGGACTAGCGGTATTCGCAGGGCTTACGCACGCATGCACCAGTAAAAACAGTACCAACTTTGCTTTTTCTGTATGAAAATATATTTATCCTACAGATAGCTATCCGGCAGATAAATTCAGTTCATAGTACGCGTAAAATATTAAAGTGGCTGATAACCTTTATCTGGTAGATAACTTTAAACTTACCGATAGCAATATTTATGCGGTAGTCATAAGACCAGCCCTAAGTATGTTACTTTATAGTCATTGATACTTTCCGTCTGAGTTGACTGCTGAAGATCATTTGACCTCACATATGAGTGTGGGAGAATAGATTTTTTTTAGCTTTCATATAAGGCCCTACCCATTCAAATTGGACTATATCAACATAAACCAGCTTTTGGTCTTCACCATACCTGTGTGCGTGTCTCGATCCTTGGGACCTTGTTTGTAAAATCTACAAGTCATAGTTTTAACATGTATATAAAAAGTTATCGTGTAGTATAATGCTAATAAAGACAAGACTCCACACAACAATTGTTGCCAACATAATGACGGCTGGTCACGCACGCTAGCCAGCAGAGCAAATATACGTAGATAATTACTCCCGACCAGGCTGGTGACCATAAAACGGAACAACAGCTTTCTTAAGTAGACAAGGAAATGACGATGGATCTATGTTCACACATAGTTAGGATTTATTCGGGCGAGTTAATTTTAATAACCACACTAGAGAAAAATTAATTTATTATTTTATATTTTAGTTGTTATCATTTTATTTGTTTACAATATAAGCAATAAAAGTTGGAAATGAAAAGTGAAAGTAGCAACTACTGTATTGTTTTAAATGGAGAAAAAAAAGAATTAGCGTGCTACTAAAAAGGTTTATCTTAAGAAACTATTTCTTTCTCACACCAAACACAATTATATTGGCAAGAATCAGCATTGATTTGGCGAACAATTACTTGACCGTTAAGTATGTTTTTATATTAGCTCGTAAATAATTAAATTAGTTCACTTTTATATTTCCCTTTCGAAACACCATTATAGTTAGTAATTATTTTTTTAAACATTTTCATTAAAAATAAAATCAATTGTTATTAATATTTATTTAGATTGAAGATATTATCCATAGGAAAACACGCAACAAACTCGTGAAACTCATGTGCTATGTATGAAACAACAGCTGTAAGATGTTGCTATTGAAGTTTTTCAGGCCAGTTTGTTAAATTAAATAGAGGCAGCGCAGTATCTTGAACCGATTGGAAATATTTTATTTTATCACTGCGTCTAACTACCTGCTCAGGCTACACGCAGAAATTACAATTACTCTAGTGAGCTAGGAACGAGGAAGGAACCATCTTAAAGGTAATCTACCATCATTTGTGTGGAGGGAGAGTGGGAAACCATTTAGTAAAAATCACCCTCCGTAGACCCGACCGGGAGTCTAACACAGATCTCCCCATCATCATCAGTCCAGTAAAATACCAGAGTAATGCCTTAAATAATTCGACCACTGAAGCTGGGGAAATATTATTAGACTAACCTCTACATTTTGAACAATTATTTCAAACGTATCCCACGTATCTGTGACTGCAAACGGACATTTAAGAAAATTAAAAAGTATTAAATTTATAAAATGGGATTTCCAGGAAATTTATTTATAAGGGACAATGTTTCAAAAACCTATAATGTTTCGCAAACTCTATAAAGATTGTTCGCCTTATACTAAACCAAATATTTAAAGATTAATATTAATTATAAATTAAGAAACTTGATGGTTTAAAAAAAACCATTCTATATGTAAAATAGAAATAACGCTAAAAATCGTGGAGTAATAACTTGCTAATTACACTAATGTGTTGTGGATGAGAAAGAATAAATTGAAAGGAACCTTATCCACATTTGAGTAAAGGTTGAATGGAAAATAATTTAATAAAAATCACCCTCCAGACACATAATAGGGATTGAAACTCCGAACTAACCCTCATCGGTGGTCCAGTATGTTACAATAGTGATGGTATAGCACAGTGACACTCAACTCAGAAATTAGAGACTTAGAAACTAGAAATATATCAAGAAGAGGTTACTGCTGACCAGCAAGTTGAGTTTGGAACTGAGGAGGAAACTGACGAAATGCTACATTTGGAGAATCGCTCTGTATGGAACAGAAACTAGGACTCTCAGGAAGATGAGGGAAAAATTACTTGAAGAGCTTTGAGTTTGGTGCTTGAGAAGATTCGAGAAAATCAGTTGGACAGATAGGGTGACAAATGAACAAGTACTAAGAATAGTGGGTGACAAAAGGACCATTTTGAATGTGATTCTTTGGCACAAAGCAACCTGAAACTGTCTTCTGCACGACGTAATAGAAGGAAAAGTTGAGAGAAAGAATAGCTTAGGAAGAAAGAAGATTCAAATATGGGATGGCTTGAAAGAAAGAAGAAAATTCTGGGAGCTGAAAACGGAGGTAGAGGATATGAAGCGTTGACGGTCTAATTTCACTGACAAAAGGAATGGACATGTGGTGAGATATAACGCCTAATAATAATAATAATAATAATAGCTAGAAATGTATACAACAAAATTCTACGTACCCTTTAAGAAGTCCTCATGAACCCCAGGTTGAATAACAATATTCTAACAAGTGTCGGCCACCTTTTTGGGCTTCTATTGACCAATAAACTAATCAAAGGTTCCCGATAATCCATCCTTTCTCCACACTACTGATATTTATTTCAATTTTGCCCTTGTAAATATGTTTAAATATGAAATTCAATGTACACCCAAATACTTAGATCCCCACCATTCTAGAAATAAATCTAGAATAAACCAAATATAACAAATTTTATACTAAGCTATTTAATTTTTCTTACAACCTTACCAATAATAATCGATAAAGTTTATTTTAGTCCCACTAAAATATTGTTTTAAATTACTTGATTATGTTCGGGATCTTAGAAGACTTAAATCTCGACTTTTAATGACGTTATGATTTTCTTACATGATCGGTTGAAAATTGCAAAAAGATTGGCCGATAAAGCCGTTGACCAGCCCCTTTATTGACTATTAGACCACTGAAGTCGGTATTGAGTCTCTAAATCACACACAAACTGATGTAAAGACATCAATAGGCCTTAATTATGAGGGGGACAGAATGAATCAATTCTTACTTTGAATTAAAATACTAAGATTAAAAAAATATTAAAAATTATTATTATTATTATTATTATTATTATTATTATTAGCACCGCGTCTTACTACCCATTCGGGTTATACACACTTACGCTAATGTGTAATGGTAGGGTGATTGTGAGGTGAAATGAACGACCTACAGTTTAACGTGGAATCCGAACCCCGGTGGAGGCTTGGCATTCCGCACATTCACAAGATGTCTTGTCAGAGGTGAAGGAGGGATTTGGTAATCAGATAAATCTGTGCCGGGACCAAGGATTGAACCCTGGCCGCCAGCACAGAAGTATGACACCTTACCCCTAAACCACCAGGTCACCTTATTCCAAATTAATAACACGAATACTTTAGTGGGCCTATTTCTTGAATACATAAAAAAAAGTCACCTTAATCATTTACACACTACTCCGAAAATGAATTTTCATTTTTTCTAAAAAAAAAATCACTGTTTCTTTTACCATTTGCGAAGATAATTTGAGGTATATGATATATGATCCCAGTTCCCCACCATTAACGGAGCCCGTGAACTGATGGACAAAATACACAATATGATTGGATACCTAATATCTGTTTACTGTAGGTTTGGTCCCTTATATCCGTTGAAAAGATACTCTAAGACCCTCAGTATCGATTATCATCGTCACAAATTTATATTGTCAGTTTAACGATATCTTAATGTCAAATGATTTGGGTGCGTATAGCTCAAGTGGGTAGTAAGACATGGTGCCAAAAAACCAAACAAATAAAAATAAAATGTCAAATGCGAGAGGGGAGAGAATGAAACAGTTTTATTTATTTACTCGTTTATAGCATTAGGTACTCGAAAGTTAATTGCCACACTTGCAAAAGTACACCACTTATTCCTATATTGAACTAATTTTATTCAGTCTACCTCATTACATCCTATCCCTATCTTGAGCTAGTTATATCCAGTTCACCTCATTACACCCTATCCCTATCTTGAGCTGAGTTATATCCAGTTCACCTCATTACACCCTATCCCTATCTTGAGCGAGTTATATCCAGTTCACCTCATTACACCCTATCCCTATCATGAGCGAGTTATATCCAGTTCACCTCATTACACTCTATCCCTATATTAAGCTAGTTATATCTAGTCCACCTCATTACACCTTATGCTTATATTGAGCTAGTTCTATCCAGTCAACCTTATTACACCCTATACCTTTCAGGCCCCTTCTAATGCCATCCTCCCATCTGCGTCTAGGTCTTCTCAATGGTCTATTTTCATTGGTGTTGCCGGTTGTTACCCCGAACATGGTTCTAGATTATCCCATTTGCTCTGTATGCCCTGCCCACCATAATCTACAAGAATTGATTATCCTAGCAATATCTTGTGATGAGTAGAGGGATGTAACTCATCACTATATATCCTCCACCACTCCCCTGTTGAAAAAGCCAAAGGTAAAATGCACCGCCTCTACAATGAGTCTTGGAATGATCTTGTCACTGCTGCCATCTGGTGAGTGTTTCCCGAGTCGTCGGTGGGAACGACGTATTACTAAACTTAAGTTCCGCCTCTTCTGGGCCTGAACATTAGGTTTTTAAAACCCGCCCATTTCCAGCAGCGACCAACCGGATGTGACCAAATTAGTTGTTGTGTCTGCGTACCCAAGATAAATGACACACTGGACCTTTTTAGGCTGTATAAAATGTGTTCATTTACACTTGTGGCGCAACTGGAGAATCTAAAGATTCTCTTACATTTTTATTTTACCAGGAGTTATGGATTAAATTCAAATATGTATCAAAGCTAACAACTTCATTGGTAGCATGGTCTGGAATTCACTCTTGTGTTAGACTAGACTGCCGTTGACGGGGAGTCAGGTGCACTTTGGGTGGTTTTCACTATACCCCCCATGCAAATGCGGGTACATTTCCTCTAATTTCAACCTTACTTACCCTAACACATCAAAGTAATAATTAGTACATAGGCATATAGCCCGAACGAGTGCTATAACACGATGCTTAATATATATGCTATACAGTATAATATTTAGATTGTAAGCTGTGTTTTGTTATTGTGTTTTAGTCAGCCTACTTTTTACATTTTGTAACACAATTTAAAACGATAAAGTAATAGTATTTTTTATAGATAATTTAAGATTTGGCCACTTTTAACTGGGTAAAGTTTATGTACTATAAAGAAAAAAGCTACTTTATAGATTCCCCATTTGAAAAAAAGGGTGCACCATCTAGTTGTTTTTTTTGCACATTTTAAATTTTAAGGTGTTTCCTTTTCCTTCTCGGTAGTACGAATATAAACTATAAGAGCACAAAATAACCAATTTTTAGACTGTCTGTCTCTCCATTTGTTTGTTGCCAGTAAAGTAAAAAAGTATTCATCAGATCTAGACGGGAACTCTCCAGTTGTATTCCTTATTTTTCAGGGAGACGTGACAAGAAATATTTCATCACGTTAGTTTATCAGTGATCAAATTAATTTATAAAAACAACGTGTAAGCAGCGAACATACGTCGCGGCTGATATCGCGGGTATTTAAGATGGTAAGTGATATGAGCTGGGGTGTGTAAGGGGAAATAAATGAGGGTGATCCGGTCTTTTTTCACAAATCTTCGTACGCACATAAAGTACTGTTTTTGAGGATTAATTATTTTCTAGCATTTGTAATTGTCGAATGTGGTGACGTATTGTTTAACGCGAGCGAAGCTACGAGAAAATGCCTGTAATTTAGTGTATACATACAGCCTAATTTATAAAATATAATTTATAAAATATATATAAAGCTTCGTTTTATCACTTTAAGTTAAACTTTAGATGGTTACATTTTTTATGGTATTGTGCAACTCTCACTAAAATAAATTTATATAGACGTATAAATCGGATTATCAGCCTGTTTAACTATTCTCCTTTATCTATGAAAAAATATATATAATTGATTTAAAAAAATGCTTTTAAATGAGTAGAGTACATTTTTGTTATGTATATACACCGAAAAATAAACCCATAAAATATAAAGCTGTTCATAAATATTTTCCAAGCTCAACTTTTATTATTTAATGTTTTGATTCGTGCTATTTAAAAGCGATTACAATTTTATTAAACTAATTAATTCTGTTTTTAAATCTCGCTTCTGATATTTATAGCTACACGGAAAACTTTTTAAATCCTATTTGAGGAGACAAGATTATCTGAATCCTTTTTTTTCGCATTTTTTAAGCCCATCGCATTACCATTAACATTTAATCAAAGAGAAGAAAGTGGTTTTGCCAATTTATTGCAATTTAATTATTAATTCGTTTCAACCATTACAACAACTTGAAGTACATTTCACAGCACATCAAAGAGAAATAATTCACCTAACTAAATTATTTCAATCATTACGCTTAACGCAATGGCTACCAGCTAATTAATTTAAGTAAGAAGGATGATAGCGGTAATTTAAAGAAAATGCATTCACATTAGCGTGTCAAGTGAATGGAAAAAACAAAGCTATAAATAACTTGTGGAAATTCCCATTTCCCCTGTTACATCGGACCCAGCCAAGATTCTAAGCCAGACCTACACGTCAACGATAGCCTACGCTGTTACCAGTCTAATGACTTAGACCATGTATTCAGCAATGTGATTCAAAAGTAACCTTCTTTTTTCCTTAACATAACTTACTAACTGTCCAGGTTGTCCTTAGTGAATTACACAAATTGATTATTTATGCTCAAGATGTAGTCAGAGGAAGCGTACTAACGCTCATTTGTTTGGGTGGAGAATGGAAAAATATTTAATAACAACCTCCCTCAGTTCATCCGGCCAAGATTAAAACATTTACCTCCCCCCTCCCTTCCATTTTACCAGCAAAATACTAAATGATATTATAGTTTAGTCCGTGTGCCATGCGATAAAAGTCATAAGCAGCTATTGAGTATTATATCCCCATGGCCTAGATCTTAATGTGGCTGCCTCATTCAGCAAGAGCTCTCTGCAGATACGTTTATCTTTCTAACCCAACATGTAAACAGCGGTGTGTTGTTTTAAACATATGGTTTACGCCAAAATAAATTCGAGAACATTCCAACAGAGCTATTTTTCCTTAACAATCCTATATTTTGACTTTTATTAATAGAAAAGAATTGTGAAAATGTGATATTAGCTCATTTTCAACGACTCTATAATCATATTCGCGGATCTATGAGTCTAAGCTTGTTGGAAAAGTGTTCTAGATTTAACCTTCCTCTAACAAATACAGTAACGTGTTAATAGAATTACAAAATAAAATTTTAAGATATTTTAAAACTCCGTGAGCTCTCCTCTTTACCTTGAGATTTTTTTTTTTTAGCTTTCTTTGCCTTTGTTATTATTCACATGAAAAAAGGTTGTTGTAGGTAAAGGGCGAAAGGGAGTATACGCTTAGAAAGAATAGCAAGTTAGTATTGGTTCTAAATGAAAACACAGAGCATTGTATTTTATGTTCATGGAAATGAGTTAAATGGGGTAGGTTGTAAGATGGAAGGAGGTATTCGAGAAGAGGTAGAGAAAGTTCGCCTGTCGACGATTGATACTCTCTCGCTGACCAAGACGGCCGCCTTAGGAAAAAGATATAGTTATTCATGAAATAATGAATTTCCACTTGTCATAAAAATACTTTTCCTCTGACTTAAATTGGAAATATATCTGAAATACTACATTGCTGTGTGAGAGAGACTTCTTTTAGAAAGTGAACTTCCAGATAATATTATTATGTTATGACCGTCTGTTACTGACAAATCTGCCATTGGGAATTCAGTTGAAGATGCCCCATCCAAAGTATGGAGTCAGCAGAAATAATATCGGCCACCATTTATGCCTTTATTGATCGAATAGCCGAGGAGGGTCTCCATTAAAAGTGTCCCCATGGATATAAAATAGACGTCACAAACGATTGTTGAAATTATTTGAGATACAATTTAGTAGAAATGGAGTTTTTACATATATTAATAATGTTATTTTAGTCTTTAAATAATAGGTCATAGTTGATATTGTGTATAGTTTATGATTTGCTATAAAAGTGCTTTAAAAGTGAAATTAAAGAATACACATATTTTCTAAAATTAAATGTATTTTTAAAATATTTATACAAACTTATACATGATATTTTACTAATTGTTTTTGTGTTTCATGAAATTTAGAAATTAAATCTACCATTGTATGAAAATTCCTTAACCCTTAAACCTTACATCCACTTTTCAAACCTAGGCAGATTATGTGCCGGTGAATTTTCATTAGAGCAGATCTTGGTTTTTGTGCGCTAAGTCATACAGGGGATATTATTTAGTATATATTATCTTAACCTAAAGAAGTACTGAGAGTGTTTTTCTTAAATGGTTTTCCATTCTTCTTATATGCAAATGTAGGTATATTTCCCCTAAATTATACCTTCATCATCCCTCCCATATTGGCACAGTCAATATATTATAAAGATAAGCATACGCTCGTACAATTAATTTACGTTACCAATAAAGCATAAATTATGGAAATGATCCTCTAGGGTGTATTCGTAAATTTTAAACATCACGACTGATTACGGGGATTGACCCCTGGAGCCTTGGCTTAACGCACCAGTTCTCCACCAATGAGCTATCAAGGGATCGTCCCACATTTTGAGTCAATATTTACTTGTATTTTAAGTCAGAGTCTGTGATGGACGTATGTAAATAATCGGCTAACCATGAAGTATCATTATAGTCCAGTCAATCAGTGCTCGAAATGGGTTCTACCTGGAAAGTTTTGGAGAAGTTCTGATTTTTGGTTCATTTATATTT
>CABEEJ010005336.1:0-51423 GCA_901482245.1 Timema douglasi | reverse complement strand
GTGGGGAATGCCAGGCCTCCACCGTGGTTCGGATTCCACGTTAAACTGTAGGTCCTTCATTTCCTCTCACAATCACCCTACCATTATACATTAGAGTAAGTGCATACAACCCGAACGGGTAGTAGGACGCGGTGCTAATAATAATAATAATAATATAACATGAGACAACACAATATTTTTAGGTCATGCAACTAATGAAACAATCAATTTTTAGTGAGAAATACTCCTAATTTTGCAAAAGCGTTATCAATCAGGTTGCAGATAAAGAAGCTCTAAGATATATTGAGTGCGACTTGTGACAGTGATTGCAGTTTATTATGTGACAGTGATTTCAGTTTATTATGTGCAGGGATAGCAGATAATTATTCTAATACAATAGTTAACCAAAATATGTAGTTTACTTTAGTGAATTAAATTATAATTGTTATTATTATTATTATTATTGGGGTCTGAAAGCACATTATATTGTTAAAAAGAGAAAAAAAGGTTTTTTTGAGTAAATATAATTAAATTATTGTTATTGTATATTTTTATTCACATAATTCCATATTTTTAAAATAATTTAAATGAAAAAAATCCTTGGTTATTATTATTATTATTATTTCAAATAAGCATTGGGAAACAAGCCATGCAACATTTTAGTTGTTGACAACTAAATAAATACCATAGTTTAAAGTAGGATGGGTAACATTAACATCGAAATGTGGGACATGTTTTATATTCAAACTTTATGGTCCTAAAATAAATGTATGTAGGCTTGAACTTTTTGAAAATAATTAATACACTAGTAATAACAGAAAAATGTTAGCTAATTTTGGTTAATTAATAGAATAAAATAAAATAAAAAAATTCTACAAACTCACAAAGCAAATGAATCCTCATGTATTTTTTAAATATTACTTTGAAGAACAATGACTTCTTGTAGCAAAATTATGCATCTAGAATAACTGCAGTAAACAACCATTTAATTTTTGTTTAACTTTAAACAAAAAGGAATTTTATTATTTCTAGGTTGTTTATTAAAATTTCATTTTTGTCTCTTGAAAATGTAAAACAAAAGCTGTGAAATTTGATTTTCTATAAAATTAAATTTCAATCTTATTCACATGAGCAAGCCACATTTTCCACAGAATTTCAACATTGATGTTGATTCACCATCTTTAATACAATGGTGTTAGACGTTAAAAAAAAAACACAACAATAACAATTAGTGGGCGAAAAAATTATATTGGGAAAAATTCGAGATTTGATTCCTTGCAAGGCCTTTATTGATAAACCAATCTCAGAACATCCCATTTCAGCAACAACAACGAAAACAGTAGGTAACTTGTTAAACAAATACAAACACCACAGTACATAAAACAATCTGCATTCAAGAAAAAAAATAATACGATGTAAATGATGAACGAGCAAGTGACAATGATTATCAGGGTTGCCAATCATTTGGGAACAAGCTGTAATGGTTTTGACTTAATAAAATAACATTTTTTATTGTTCTCAATACAGATATTTTTCTCAAATTTGAATGACAACCTTGAAAAGCCCTGTGCCTAGCATAAGTTATGCGAGTTGATTAATATGTTAAAAAAATATACACAGAGCAAATGTATGAATATGATATTATAACATATTAATATGTTAGGGAAATTTTATTTTTGACATAAAATAAAGCATTCGATTTTATTAAGCACATGTGATTTACTGTCTCAATTTAATGGGAGTTAAGAAATATTAGGTCTTATATATATATAATAGAATTTATGGATAAATTGCCAAGTTATAATAGTTACTAAGTATAGCTAAAGCTGAATATCATATTTTTTAAATTGAAAAATGACACCTGCACACAATAATTGAACCCGGGACTTTTGGCTTAGTACACCAATGATCTTATCACTGGGCTATCCAGGAGTCGTTCCAGGCCTCAAGTCCAATTTTTAGAGGAAGACCAGTAGAATTCCCCAGCATTGATCGTAAGTTACTAACATTTGACATTATAAAAATATGTTTTATTTGATTGGTTTATTATAAATATTTCATCTAAAAAATTATAATAACACTTTTAATACTACCTCCTTATGGATTATTTAATAATTTTTCTTTATATTATTAATTATACGGACTGATAATGTAACACAAATGTAATACTTTCATTTACACCATTGTGGCAACATGAGCTACAATAGAGCAAAGATTTATAAATTAAATTTATTAAATTTCCACGTTTATCTTATTAGAACCGATCATTATAGACCATAAACAAATTATTTGTTTGTAATTCTTATAAATAAAAGGCAAACAAATATTTGTTTCAAATAAAAGTTATTTATTTTTTCTACTCCAACGAACTAACATTATTAGTATTGGGTATTGGTATCATAAAAATAAATAAAGAGACACTACCAAGTCGCCATCTTGAATTCTTAAACAAGGCTACCTTTGAAAAAAGCTCCACTTTGGTTCTTTAATTTAAATAATGAAGATATATTTAAATTAAAAAAAGTTATTAAATGGTTATTTTTACAGCCAACATTTATTTTTTAAATGTTTTAAAATACTAGCTTCATTTTACATAAGTTAAAAGAGTAAAATAAAGCGTGTACTAGCCAATGAGAATAAAAGGTAAGTTTGTTTTTGTGTTTGTATAATTTGTGTTGTATTGATTATTAAAAGGATTGAATGAAAATTAATTATATAATATAATATATTTTTTAAATACCGGTAGTTTGTTTAGTAAAAGTTACTCTACTTTGGAATGTATGATCTGTGAGATAATTGTATAGTTTATTTGGCAGTGGTTACTTTGTTTAAATTTTTTTTAACTTCTTTATTCTTGTGTACGATTAGTTACAAAGTGTTTGTGGTAGTGGCATATATTTAATTTTCAATTTTATGTTAGTATAGTTTCTAAATTTCATATTGCATGTGTAGCAAGAGAAGAAGTGGGCCCCTAACCTATTTACACCCAAATATTGTTGTATTAACCTCTTGACTAGGCCCCTCTGTCTGTATACTAAACTAGAGTATTCAAAACATATGTTAACAGGGGTTGGTGCGCAAAAATCTCTAGATATTTTAAATATAAAATAGTAAATAATAAATTATCTAATACCATCAACTTGGACACAAGAATATGGAAAACCTAATGACACTTAACATTATCTAATACCATCAACTTGGACACAAGAATATGGAAAACCTAATGACACTTAACATCATCATTAGTTAATCAAAACTAGGCTTAACTATGTCCCAAGTTGTTGATGTTTGGAAGGTTAGGATCTGCTAGTTTTAAATAGGTACCTTAAAATAATAACAAAGATAACTATTGCAGATAATAATACTTTGCAATCACAATACCACTACCTTTGATTAGTAGGCTAATAATCAATCATACAATATAATGGTGCTAGGAGAATATTGTCATAGTATATTAGACTAAATTTTGGTAAATAGGCCTAAAATTTTAGCCAGTTGTTTAAATGTTGAAAAAATAACCAAAGTTTTAAATAACAAATTTTATTATAATTTTAATAGTCATTTACTGGTATGAGGGGTAGAAAACTAGGTAATAGCATTATTTGTTATTTTCTCTAAATAAAAGTAGGCCTATCTTATATATGTATTGGTTTTGTACCCTCCCAACATTTCAGTTTTATTCTAGAAATTATTTCATGTTTGGTGAAGTAAGCTCTTGGCTAAATGTTGATTTCAGTTACTGTGATGAAGTTGAGACTCCTGGAAACCAATTCCTAAAGCAGTGGATGAGTCTACAAGATTCTCTACATCAAGTTATCTATAGAATGTATCGGCAAGGTTGGTTCCAGGGATTATTTACAAATATAAGCTAATGTGGCCCTCAACAGCAATAGATGCATACATTGTACTGTACAAACTATTAAACATTAGCTGCAATTTGTAATTTTTTTTATCCAAGAGCAAAATACCCAATTATGTGCCTTATTGCTAATTATCAGGAAACATATGTGATTGAATACTGCCTTGTTGGCCATCAGAGACGGTGACTTACATTTCAAAGGAAGCAAGTCTTCATTGAACAAATTGCTGAAATTAATGGTGTTCAAATGATGTGTGTATCTGGGTGAAAGTCTCGCTGAGCACATGTGTTGAAAATGTTAAGTATGTTTGCACAAGGTAACCTTGATAAGTCACAGACACTAATTGGCAATCAGCCACAGTTACTCCCTTATTAACTGTTTGTTTTGTGTTATAAGTGAGGTCAGTATGTGTGAATACATATAAACATGTGGGCCACTGTGAGAAACTCATCAAACAAAATTAGGACAGAGAGATGAAGATGGATTTGAACGACAGAGGAGACTCCCACCTTAAATAACCAACTTAGGCGACGATGATGATGATGATGATGATGATGAAGATGAGTCCGACTCTGGTGATAATGTGGAAGGAGTTCTTGATACACCTCTAGACAAATCCAGGGGTGATAGTAACTAACTCCTAAATTTGCTAACATGTTTTTATGAACATTAAATTATTCTAAAAATCATTACTTTAAGTCAAGTTAAGCTCTTACACGCCCAACATATTATACTGTCTTACCATTAATAATACACATATGCCATAGTGGATAGTCCAATCTGTGTTTTACTCTAATCTGTTAAAGAAGGGGACCGATGTACCTCAACAATTATATAATTGTGTGTCGCAATATGTTTTAACTGTGAACTTTGAGGCAGACAGTTTCCTGGCAAGTGTGTGGCCTTCACCTTATATCCTCCTTTCAATGTTTAATTTAATAAACATGAAAAAAAGTAAAAAAAATTGCATTTTTAAAAAATATTTTAGTTTTAATTTTTTTAAATTGTCATTAATTTTTATTATCATAATTTTTCTTGTTTTCAAAACTTTGCTTGTCGAAAATGTCAGCTGCTAAACATATGGTCTTTCAAATCATATATTTTGAGATCTAGTAACTTTTCCAGAAATTGTCTACTGTTCTTCCTATCGAAAACAGGTTTTATACTAATTTTTAACTCATATATCGAGGCAGCGTTGGTAATAGATGACAAAATCATCAGCTACATACGAGTGGTCAATTAAGATCACAAACTATCAGATAACACAGCCAACTTTTAATCAGAGGGCTTTATATTACTAATAGTACAAATGCATATGTGATGATGTATATGTATGTAGTATTTAATAATAATAATAAACATAATAAAAATAATGACAATACTTGCACCCCACCTTTCTACCCGTTTGGGTTATACACTTAAGTACTAATTACACTAATGGGTTTGTAATTGAGACCATTTAATATAGAGGAAGTGAACCTGAATTTGCGCGGAGGGAGACTGGAAAATATCAAGGAAAAACCACCCCAAGTTCACCCAAGCAAGATTCAAACCTCGGCAGTCTAGATCAACACGAAACTAGCGTGTTGGTTAACTACACTACTGAGGCGGGTTGGTATTTAAAGAATATGATATTTAAATGTGGCTATCGCCGTACTTAATAACTATAATAGTTTGGCTATTTATCCATCATGATATGTACATTCGTAAAATTGACATTATATTATTCATTGACAAAATAAAGCCCTCCCGAGTTGAAGGTGGCTTCGTTTTAATATAGACCGTGATCTTAACTGATTTCTCATATGTAGCCGACAATTTCCGCTCGTCCATCCCAGACTCTGCCTTAAAATGTGACTGAAGACCTGGTGGCCCTGAGCACTGGACGATTCCTGGATAGCTCAGTGGTTAGAGCATTGCCGTTCTAAGCCAAAGGTTTCTGGTTTTATTCCTATGTCCAGCTATCATTTTTCAATTTAAAGACTAAGATAGAATTGGTAAGGCACTTAAAGTGATTTGCTGTTTATATTAAAGAAACATAAATAACCAAACCAACGTGCTAATCACCTCGTGTAACTTAGACTGGACCTGTAAGGCTCTGGAATGACAAAAACGACAAAGACCTTCAAAGGGAATCAAACCTCGGATTTCAGGTGGGTCATTGGGAAAATAGCTGTCGTACACGAGCGTTGCACTCGGCCCGGGGGCATGTGAAGCGACAGACAATCCGAGGGGCTCTGCAAGAAAATACAGCAGTAGCCAAGACAATAAAACAACCACTTAAGACTTTTCATCCGGCAAACCTGCAAAGTTCAAATATTTAACAATTCAGTGAATCAGTAAATTCAAAACTTTAGAAAGCTAAACGGGAAAAAAACCTGTATTAAATGTAGGCATGATTTTAAAACAAACACTCCTAATTAATAGTTGTAAATTTTATTTTAGGTTACATGTTTATAGATTTGATAAACTAGTGTGAGGATTATTATTAGTTTTGTTGAAGCAATAGTTTAAGTTTCGGCAAAGCCTAAAACATTATTAGACAACTTTCTACATGTTATTTGTCTCTAACCTGAACAGGTAGTAAGACGCGGTGATGATGATGATGATAATAATAATAATAATAATAATAATAATAATAATAATACATATTCTTTTGATCTCTACTTCAAAATTACTTTTACTTACAATGGTAGGTCCAAGAAGTTTTTTTAGAAGGGAGAACATTAATATGGCAGGAAAACTTATTAATAGAATATGTCATATAATATACTTAACATTTTTTTATACGTTAAAGCATATTGTAGATTATTTATTAATGCCTTTATGAGCCTTATTTTTTACAGAAACAATTCTTGTTATCAAGATGAAAACTGCCACTATAGCTAAAAAAAAGTATTAAGTGTGACCTGTTAGTATGAAAAAAACTACACAAATATAATGAAATGGTGGTGGGAATATATGTATAGAATAATTTTTCAAAATAATAAAATAAGATATAGTGTCCTCCAAATTCCCCCAAGCTGCAATATTTTATTTTTACCTTTGGTTTACACAAGACTTCAGTTAGTTACAATTCATTTTTCTAAGAAATAAGCTGAAAAGTGACAAAAAAGAATGGGGATTATTGGTTAAGCATGGAAATTCTCTACTACTGAGCTATCTTAATCCAGGGGATAGTCTAGATGTCATTTATCCAAAATAAATTTTGAAAATACTTTTGAACAGCAAATAATCTGAACCAAATGTTAATTTTAATACATCATCTATAAATACAACTTGAATATAACATTTTATCTAAATTATGACTACAACATAGCTACCCCATTCACGAAAATATGCCGATAACGTAAATATTTAGTAAAATGTGTAAAAAAAAGCAATAATATATATTACATTTTAGTTCGAATATATATTTTGTACAAACATTTTTAATGAAAAGTTAATTAACCCAACAACCACTTCATTAGAAAACTACATTTATTTCTTGGGTGTTTCAGTCTTCAATAATGATGTTATGAAAACAGACTTTTTATTTTTCCTCGATATAGAAGATAATTGAAAATATTTACTGAATGTAAATGAAAAAATTCAAATAACCAAAATAGTTTGAAAATTTAATATGGACTATAGGAAACGGCTAAAATTTTATAAAACTAAATATATCACCCCTTTATCAGTGTGATAAAAAATTGAAATTTTGTGAGATGGTAAAGAGAGCAAAACATTTTTAAAAATTAAAAATTGAAAATGGAAGGGATAGTGGTGAAATGGGGAATGAGAAGAAATATCAAAGCTTATAAAAAAACACCATATTTAGATATGGAACAAAATATAAATTTTGCAGATAACTAGGAAAGTATGATTTTTTTTTAAATGATAAAATCTAGATCTGTGTTGAAGGTGAGCTAGGAATTTAAAAAACTTAAAAGATGTAAATACTTTCAAGCATTCAAGACAACCTTCCCAAAGGATTAAAAATCTAAAAATAATAAAAATATGAACCTTCAAATTTGGTTTAAGAATGGGGGCTCACAATTCATTAAACTAAGAGAAAAAGAAACTTCTCATTGTGGAATAAAAGTGAAATGTAATGTAAGTAGATATACCTTATCGGATAACCAAATGATGTCTGAATAAATGGAATTTCAAAATTGAAAACCTAGAAATGTAAGAGCTTGAAATTGATACAACTATTTTCGATGGGGTTGGAAATTGATACAACTATTTTCGATGGGGTTGGAAATTGATACAACTATTTTCGATGTGGTTGGAAATTGATACAACTATTTTCGATGGGGTTGGAAATTGATACAATTATTTTCGATGTGGTTGGAAATTGATACAACTATTTTCGATGTGGTTGGAAATTGATACAACTATTTTCGATGGGGTTGTAAATTGATACAACTATTTTCGAAGTGTGGTTGGAAATTGATACAACTACTTTCGATGGGGTTGGAAATTGATACAATTATTTTCGATGTGGTAGGAAATTGATACAACTAATTTCGATGTGGTTGGAAATTGATACAATTATTTTCGATGTGGTAAGAAATTGATACAACTATTTTCGATGTGGTAGGAAATTGATACAACTATTTTCGATGTGGTAGGAAATTGATACAACTATTTTCGATGTGGTTGGAAATTGATACAATTATTTTCGATGTGGTTGGAAATTGATACAACTATTTTTGAAGTGGGTGAAAATTGAAATTGTGAAGGCAGGTAAAAGAACCATATTAAATAACCAAATAAATATTAAAATTTCAAAATTGGAATGTGTGAACTGAAAAGAGTTGGTATTGCACGGGGTAGGAGTATCGGGAAACTCCTCCAAAGCTATTAGAAAATCTACCTTTCATTTGTCAAATGGGTAAAGAAATTACCCAAGATAACATAAAAATTGGGATGTGTGGAATTAAACACTAGGGGTCCAAGAAATTAATGAAAAGTGGAGGGAAGGGTGGGCTCTAAATTTCTAAACTAATAGTTAATTGATCGTTACTGCTCAATCAATGATTATTTTTCTTCAGGAGGCAGTCATTACCTTTTTGTCCAGTGGCAGCAGTGTAAAGTGTGAACCATGTTATTTTCATTGTAAAAGCCATATTGTGTTTGTATTCTTTTATATGTTTCTATTCCCCTTTCCTGTACCTCCTTCCAAATATAATACAACTACTCCATAAAACAAAAGAAGTTTTCCTTAAAGAGATAAATTAATAGAAAAAAACTTTATTACGCTTAGCCAAACATTGTGTTCGTTTGTGTACCCATTTTAGGCATTAGATAAGATTTTTTCAAATATTTGATTTGTTAAAATTTATTAATTGCTATATTTGCCTTGGGATTACCATTGGTTCAAAACTGTACAAGGAGGAACTTTAAAAAAAGTTGGTCGCCGGATGTTAAGCGTTCTAATTTGGTGTAGTTTTGATGCGGATAACCTGCTCACTCGTTCGGAGCACGGGTCAAACAGCTGGCAGTGTTATATGATACTATGTATCAAATGTGACAGAAATGTCGACACATAAAAAGACACACAGCTATTCAAATATAAATAAAAAATTAAATAAACTTTTGTTGCCAAGCTTTCTGAACAAATTCTGAAGCAATATTAACCAATATGACCACCTCTGTGGTCTAGTGGTCAAAGGTCCTGACTGTAGATCCAGAGGTCCCGGGTTAAATCCCCGGTGCTTACAAAATTTGTCTGTGAAGTAGTTGGTCCGAACCGAAGACAAACAGCCTTGTGAGGACAAATGAGGAGCTATTTGAAATAATAAGTAGTGACTCCTATCCAGAAAACTGAGACTAACAGCTTTAGCACTATCACCCCTAACGGTGACAACCGCTCTGTCGGTATAGCTCCCTTGAAGGCTCACACCATTGAGTGTTTAATAGTCACCAATATTGTGTGGTCTCCCCTCTAAAAACACTATAAAAACACTATAAAAACACTCTAATTAACGCACAGTGAATCACTCAACAGCAAAAGCACTTTTATGCACATAAGGTAACTCTAACTTTTAAGATTTTACAAACTCACCTGTCCCGAGTAGTAGTCTCAAATCTTGAGAACAAGGTGTAGCATTGTTTGCCACAAGCTACCCGAAACCAAACAATAACAATCAACTTACCTATTATACCAACTCCGTCAGCGGCCGGCTCGGCTACACGACTACAAGCACGAACAACACGACTGATCCCAGTATACTGAGGGCCGCGCCTAGTCCAACATTCTGCAATGACTTTCCCGCAGCAAAGATCTTCAGCAAGGAAGAAGAAACACTCCACCTATGTCCAAGTCGGCCGTCCAGACGCGAGTAGAACATTCCACGCNCCATTCGCTCCGTGTGCTGTGAACTGTGCTTTCTGTATAAAAGTGTGATCAAGTGGAGTAAGCGCCACTCTGGGACTGGCTTTGGAGGTAGCTTGTGCTAGCTACGGCTTCGGATATTAACCATGTAAGATAAATTCATTTTCGGCATTATATTTATTATTCAAAATTCACTTTCTACTCTTAATAATTATTTCAAATTTTCACAAAAACTCTAACTTTAAACATTGCACGTATATTTGACGTCAAGTATTGCGGACTTAAGCTTTTATCTTTTAAATGAACTGAAATATGATGTCTTTTTCAATACGATATCTTTTGGACTTGTATTTATTTCTGATAATAACGAACTTCTATGAAAAGAAAATAGGATATCATTTCAAGAAAATATTTTTCTCACTTGTAATTATTTTTAATATCAATATACTTTAACTTTAAACTTTGCCCATGATGTTTATTTTGAGTATTAAGTTTAAGAATTGGGCAATAGTAGAATATTTGGCGACATAAATATTTTTTTAGTACTATATATTTTCTCTAAGCATAAGGGACTTTAATTTATATTACTCCATGTTAGATGTTAGGTTTTGGCCTTTTGCTTATTGAAATATAATGTCATTAGGTTCCATTTATTGAATTGCTCTGTTCATATTTTAAGTTTAATCATTCTCTCTTGAACTTAAGAGTATTAGGCGCTATCAGCGCGTATAAGAGGTTAATGATAGCCGCTATGACGACTAAGTGTTGGCGAGTTATTATGGGTTTATCTGACTCACGTCAACTTTAGCTTTCTGTAATTTGGGATATTGTATATTTTTCCCGTTTATGGGAAAGAGAGATAATGAACGGCTGACAGGAAATAACTCTATATTGTTATGTTGAACATTGACATTGATGCTAAGGTTATTGTCAAGAGTCAGTTATTGTTATTTCGGCTTAACCAAGTTTTATTAGCGAGGCTATTCGCTTATACGTTCTGCAACCTCCCTATGAGGTCATGACGCAAGGTTGCATATGTTGTATTCTCTAATTTTTTTTAAAACTATTGCTTTAAATAAATTGTTATCCGTATCTTGTTGAATCTAAATAAAAGGCCTCTAGACTATTATGTTTGTATTTTAACTTTTTATATACTCATCCTTAGGTAGGTTACTTCAACTAAAATATGTTGTCTAATAATCAAACCAGAGGAGTAGTCATGTTCTTAGTTGATGACATATATTATTGAGTTTGAGGGTGACCGCAGGGATGAGTCCTGCAATAGTTCTTATTGCGTGTGCTGGGCTCCAGTTAGGTTTTGCTTTGCCTTTTTTACTCACTCAGCACACTCTAAATTTGTTGCTAACTTATTAATATTTTTTGTATTTGGACACGCCTAGTTAGGTGTAACGGTTCAAAGGTTATGTTGGCAGTGTAGCCAATGAACTCACCTGCCCTGAGTAGTAATCACGCATCTTAAGAACATGGTTATGTTGGCATTGTGGCCAATGAAATCCCCTGCCCTGAGTAGTAATCACGCATCTTAAGAACATGGTTATGTTGGCAGTGTGGCCAACAAACTCACCTGCCCTGAGTAGTAGTCACACATCTTATGAACAAGGTTATGTTGGCAGTGTGGCCAACAAACTCACCTGCCCTGAGTAGTAGTCACACATCTTAAGAACATGGTTATGTTGGCATTGTGGCCAATGAAATCACCTGCCCTGAGTAGTAATCACGCATCTTAAGAACATGGTTATGTTGGCATTGTGGCCAACAAACTCACCTGCCCTGAGTAGTAGTCACACATCTTAATAAAAAGGTTATATTGGCAGTGTGGCAAACGAACTCACCTCCTGTTTCTCCAGTTTGTTCTGGTCCTCTATCCGTGTGAGTATCTCTGTCATGTTGGTCTCCAAAACCATGCCACCCATCACCAGCTCGTTCAGGATATAATGAACCTGTCACAATCATTTGTTTTAACAGTTTACAGCAGGGGTGTGGAAACTATTGTCTACTGAGCTGTGTAGGCTACTTTACAAATCATCATTTATTTACTAAAAATAGACCATGAAAGAATCAACTTGCAAACCCAAAGATAGATTAAATTATTTTTAAGATGTTGTTGTGCCTCACTGTTCAGTCGACCCTTGTATCTTTCCTCCGCACTTGCACCGGCCACTCCAACCACCCTCCCTACTGCCTGGACCTGCCAACAGTCCATGTTCTCCAAGCCGTCCGTGAGGCTTTCCCACTGTAGTCAGCGTCAATGAGAACTCCCTTTCCTATTGGCTCGCTTGGCGGCCATTATCACTCACGTTTTCCCGAACCAATGAGAAGCTCCCTTTTCTCTTATTGGACAAGGCCAGGCAGCAGCGGAGGGTATATAACACGGTGAATTCTAAAGCCGATTCAGTGGTGACCCACCCTGACGAACCACCATTACAAAAGAGCAAATAAAGTGTCATTTTTTTAAAGAGAAATTTTGTTGATACTCCTTTCACTGTTCCTACCTCTCATCGCAACTCACGTTGCCAGGACTACTTCCTACCTCCCATCGCGACTCACTTTTCCTACTTCCCACCACGACTCACGTTGCTGGGACTACTTCCTACCTCCCACCATGACTCACTTTTCCTACTTCCCAACACGACTCACGTTGCCGGGACTACTTCCTACCTCCCTCCCGCGACTCACGTTGCCGGGACTATTTCCTACCTCCCACCGTGACTCACTTTTCCTACTTCCCACCACGACTCACGTTGCCAGGACTACTTCATACCTCCCATCGCGACTCACGTTGCCGGGACTACTTCCTACCTCCCCCCGCGACTCACGTTGCCGGGACTACTTCCTACCTCCCACCACGACTCACGTTGCCGGGACTACTTCCTACCTCCCATCGGGACTCACGTTGCCGGGACTACTTCCTACCTCCCCCCACGACTCACGTTGCCGGGACTACTTCCTACCTCCCCCCACGACTCACGTTGCCGGGACTACTTCCTACCTCCCACCGTGACTCACGTTGCCGGGACTACTTCCTACTGCCCACCGCAACACACGTGTTGCCGGGACTCCCTCCTTATACCCCTCAATTCTCGCCATCGCTGTTCCACGAGATGGTATACACCCACCGCCCCGGCAAAGCCCACCCAAGGGACCAGTGCCTAGCCACAAACGTCACCAGGAGACCACACTTCTTATGATGCAACCCGCTACACCCAAAGACGCAGTTGGGGATGACAATGTTACTGATTTTCTTTATCTTGATATGATATACAATGGATTCTGCAATACATAACTAGCTATAATATAAGGAACGATGAATACAAAGTTCTTGGTCATCATACAAAGCTCAATAATAGAGGCAAAAACTTGCAGCATTAACTGCATCAGTAGCTATCAGTACTTGATATGTATAAATAATTTCTTGGAATATTCAGTAAGGCCCTTGTATGGTGCAACTTTACTTAGCCGCTTAAAGGAAAAACTTTCCCACCCCTGGCTTAGATACATAAAGGACATACGGTAGATATGCACGAATAGATATTAGATGTAGAATACTTTTCTTTAAAACAGAGGGTTATATTAACACACTCTTTACAAAATACTACATTTAGTATTCAAACGTGACGAGAGTGGTTGTACAGATAATGTGACTGACTTGTGACATGAGAAGCAAGAGTTCCATCACCAGCATGTGTGATGATGTGTGGTTTTTAATGAGTGCGTTCCCACTTTCCTATCAAGAAAATGAAAGCTACTTTTCTCTTTCCCTCATGTCCCCTCCTCTCCTTATCAAATAAGAGTAGGTCATTGATAACTAGATGACAAACAATAAATTAAAAATAAATAAATACTAATGACAGCATTAAGAATGTTCATTGCTATCATAAACTCGCAGACCAATAAGTTTTGATTAGATGGGCTGAATCAGGCCCGCCAGGTGCTCGAACCGGGCCGAATATTACGGACAAAGCATGGGATCCCCCTTTCTTTGTAATATGGAACTTCAGTGAAACCTTATTTCTCTAGAGGGTAATTAGCATGAAATGTCTAGAAAATATTTATTGTGTCCTTCGTCTGGAAATGTTTTGAGAATAAGATTCTTCTATAACATATTTCGAGTGGTCCTTCCCCATAAACATTTTGAAATTTGAATTCCCCTAGAAGCTATTAAGAGTGGTCTTTGCCTAGAATTAGATGCCCACTATATAAGCTATTTTAAGCGGCCTTCCCCAAAACCTTTTTGAAAATCGGCTAACTTTAGAAGATATTTGGAGTCTTCTAGCCTGGAAAATCTTTTGAAAATTATAATGTCTATTGAAACTTTCACCGAATTTTAAAAGATTGTATGCTCTCCGATGATATTTTGAATAATCTTCCTTTGTAAATTTTGATGATTGGTTATCTCTAGAATCAACACCGAACAAAATTGGATGTCTCTAGAAGTTGTTTGGAGTTTGATACGAAGCCATCTTCCAGCTTCACATTAAAGAAGGGTGTGGGTGTGAGATAAAGCAAAGGAGTTCAAGTTTATTACAGTCAGGGGTGAAAAGGGTGGTAAATTATTTCCTGAGGAGGAACACACCCCTTGTGCCAACACCAATTCTTGACTTCAGTTTGGATATTTTTTTAAAAGTTTGTTATCACTTTTATAAAAGAAAATCAATGCACAAAAATTAATCTGTAGCAGTGTAGGCTCATAACTAAAATATTTGGGGGTGCTGCTCCAGAAAATGTTTAGCCTTTGTTTTAAAATTGTGTAAAAAGAAAAAAACATGTATAAAAAGAAAATTTGATAAAATTTGAAAAACCCTAACAAAAAAAACATTTTTACTTACTTTAATTTAAATTGTTATAGTTCCAGCTTGATCTATTCATTTAAAAATTAAATCCATTCTTGTTGTTTTAATTTGCGCAAAAAGTTCAATAATTTTCGCCTTGATCTCTGAATGACAATTGAGGAAGTTTTTCTCCATTGAAAGTAATGCAAGCGCATTTAGTCTTTCCAAATTCATAGTGCTTCTTAAAAAAGTTTTTATTCTTTTCAATGTTGAAAAGCAGCGCTCTGCCTCTGATGTAGTCATGGGAATCGTCAAGAGGATTTTTATCAGTTTCGTAATTTCGAACCATTTGAGTGTGTCCTGAAACATCTGTTGTGTCATCAGCCATGACAGCTACAAAGGAAGCTTTTTCTAATTTCCGTCCTTATCTCCTCATGGTATATTTGTAGCAGGCAGTCAAGTATCTCACTCTGAATGGTCTTAGAAACACCTTTGAAGACTGCACTGGTTTCTAAGTGATTCTTCAAATCTGAATATAATTTAGATTCAAAATTTACTAATACTCTAAATACCCCTGGATTTACTAAATCATCTTTTTCATAATGTCCATGTAAGGGAGTTTCAAAGTTTCCACAAAAGTAAATGCAGTCTATTATTTTGTATAAAATTTCATAGTTCTTTTTAACTTTTATATTATGCTCATTGATTGAAAGTCTGTATGCCTCCCTAAGTTTCTCCTTAATACTTACGGTTCCTAAAAGTGACAGTGAAACAACATTATCAACGTGCTTCTTTGACTTCTCATGCTTTTCAGTTTTTTCTTTCATTTTGTTTATATTTGTAAAACCATCTTTTGTCCACAGTACATCACCTCCACACAGCAAACACGGGAATAAACCAGTGTATTTTTTACTTCACAGCCGCTAAGCCAAATTTTCCGTTGATACCATTCAGAATTAAAGCTACCAATATATTTCTTGTTGTTGCTTTTGCTTGGATGAGATATTAGAATATCAGGTGTTGAACGACCTCTTTTCTTAACTGTGACTTTCTCATGGAGAGAAAGCCTTGAAAACTTAAGCTGTTGAAGTTCACTTACAGTCACAGAACTTATTTCTTGGGGTTGCAAGTCCATGGTTAAAGTTTTCTGTTAGATAAAAGAACCGAAAAAAATGAATCAATTAGAATAACTGGAAGGAGAATAATAATCTAGCTCTACACTCTTCTACACTTTATCACATTCAAGAATATGGTACATGGTTTTTAAGCACAACACATGCTACGTAAAAAAAAACTTCCTTCCACCACCACGCCAGAGCCAGCACTGCGAAATCAACAGTGCTCACTCTTCCTGGCAGTCCCACCTTCCTCCCCACCTCCCTCCTATGTGCACACGCACACAACAGTCAAACACCACGTCGCTGACACTGTGAAATGCACAGTTCCATACAAAGATCTTTGTATCTTTTTCATAAACTAAGGGATGGCTACTGAAGTGCTGACATTAAGCTTATATTGTACTACAAAAATAAAGAAAGAATTAAAGAAAAAAGGACTCATTATATTAAATGTTATCGATAATATCAAGTGGACATAGAGGGTGCTGCAGTTCCGCAGTGCCCATACACGAGCCGCCACTGGTCTGTAGTTTAACTGAAGACTGAAATGTTATGCACATGATGAAGTAATTCAATTGAACCTTATTTATTGTCTGACACTTTTGTGTGCCAAATTTAGTTTCCGTACAAAGATAATAAACTAACTTATGTGAAGTATAAAACTTGACCGCACCAATGCTACAATAATTGTGGAAAATGTCCCTAAGTTCCTCTTAAGGAAGCCCCATTTGGAGGGCTGGGCTGTTCTTCAGTATGGATAGGCATTTTATTGCTTGTCATTCATATTTTATTTGTAAATTTTTCATATTACAAATTTTTTTAAACTTGTTAATCTAAAGCTTGAGCCTGGGCCTGGTACCATGGTACCAATAGTTCCCCCCTCTTGGCAGTCCTGGGTCAAACCCTATACATCTCAAATTCAAATATTAAATATTTTCTTTTGAATCTCGAGTACAAATCCAAATCTTTGAAGATTTAAAAATGCACAATTTAAGTTGAAGTGAGGATATTTAAAATTTAATTAAAATAAAAGTTGCTTAAGGCTTCATACTACTGACAAATGCTATTTCGTTTATCATGTTTTTTATGTTAAAAACAACAAAGAGAATATTTTAGTAATTTTATATTAATACTACTTGAAACTTTTTGTGTGTGTGATTTTACAATACTACCAGCTACAGCTACCTACTAGCTAGCTGTCTATATAATCCTTTTTTACCAATTGATTAAGATTGTATCTGAGATAATTTTTTGAGATTTTAACGAATCCTGAATACCATAGGTTTAGAGGAATCAATGATTCTAGCGTTCCTTATCTGGTTTTAATATAACACTCGGAAAAGCTTCACATCTACCAAGAAATAGAAAGAGAACTTAATATATTTTCAATGAGACTCTCCAAACGTGAAACTAATCATATGAGTAGTCCTGTTTTACCACCTCATAGGTAAATTACTCTTAAATTTAATTTTACCTTGTCCACATGGAAGATTAGATCCAACTCGCATACATTTTCAAAACACTTATCAAGCGTCTCAACAAACACTTGTATTAGATCCAAAATACCCAGTTCTGATTCTGATGAGTCCACACAGAAAACAAAGTACAGGGTAGCATAGTGCCTGTATATTAGTTTGTAATCCGAGCCACCAATCAAGCTGAAACAAAAAGTGTTTAGTGGATGGTTACGGGGCTTTACTTCTCTAACAATAATACACAAATATTTTACCAGATGTTCCCAGCGTGCTCTGTGAGACCACTATCCTATTGGTTTGTTTGGTTTGAATGCATTTCTTAACAATGTGGTCAATGATTTTAAAATGAAATTAAATATGACATTTCTTAACAATGTGGTCAATGATTTTAAAATTAAATTAAATGACATTTCTTAACAATGTGGTCAATTATTTTAAAATGAAATTAAATATGACATTTCTTAACAATGTGATCAATGATTTTAAAATGAAATTAAATATGACATTTCTTTAAATTAAAAGAAGGGATGAACATAACTTTGCTATATTTATGTCATGGACCTGTGTAATTGTTGCAATGTGACTGCTATAAAAGATAAAACTTGATAATATAAGCTTAAAAAACATAATAACACCCTCAAACCAAGGAACAAAGCTCTAGTTATTAATTGATGTTCAAATGTTGAGTAGTGATGGACCAAAATACTCACCAGCAATTAGCACATTCACAATAAGTTTAACTTTTTTTTTGGTGGGAAATCTGAAATTAACCGAATCAATAGTGTGATCCAAAACACTTAACTTGTTGTTAAGTAAAGATAATAAATTATTTCATATGATTAAAAAAGTAACATGTAATATTAATGTTAGTTATTGAATATGACTCCTGATTTTGTTCATTTTTTCACTTATTTGAGGTATTTAATGTGCACTTTTTGGATCGACTGATTATACTAGCACACCAGAATTTCTATGAGCAAGAGCAAAAGGGCCTACCAATTTTGCCAGGAAAGGTATTTTCATAAACAACTATCGAGACGGCTTTACTTCCCATCCAAAGGAAGTTGTGCTAAAAATTGTTATCACTCAAGAACAGCCTGTAAACCTCAGCTGGGTTTGAACCCACAAACATCAGGTCCTGAGGTGAACACTTTACCCCAAGACCATTGAGGTCAAATTTTACACAAAATGGTTACACTTGTGTCCTGAATATTCAATGGTAACAATTCTCCCAGTCCATTTGTTGTGTTCTCAAAGTTATAACCTGACCCGAGCATCTTTTTAAAAAACAGAAACTAAGGAATGTTAAACTCACCTTCCGCCCTCTAGGAAGTTGCAGACATTGTCATCCCTTTTAGACACAAGTTGGAATGTCTCTTTTATTATCTGTTGTTGCATATCTTCATTCTGGAATTAAGACACTCTTTAAATTTATTTTTTATTTTTTATTGGTATGTTCAACAGATAGGCAGGCATTAAACTACTTATCTTGGCCAAAATTGACCTTGACTTTCCTTTTATTGGCCAGTCCATGTATTGCAAACTTAACCATTAGTGCGAGTTACTTTATCAAGAATAACCCACTAAGCCTAATGCTTAGGCAGATCAACAACATTTTCTGCATTGGCAGTGTATGTGTGTGTTTGAAATGTGTATGTGTTACCGGCAATGTGTGTAATCCAGGCATTCTATAAAACCCTGACAATTGAAAAATGACACCTGGACACGGGAATCAAACCCGGGACCTTTGGCTTAGTACGCCGATGCTCTTACCACTGAGCTATCCAGGATTCGTCCCGTACCCAGGGCCATTCTTCACTCATATTTTAAGGCAGTCTCTATGATGGACGTGTGGAAATCGTCGGTTACAAATGTGTTATTTTATTCAGATCACGAGCTATCAAATGACGCAGCCACCTTCGACTCTGTAGTGGGCTTATTGCGGCCACTTGTACAATTATTATAATGGTAAGGGATTGAATATTTTAAAAATCAAATAGCAAAAGCTATTATATATGCTTTTTAGTGAGGAATGATCTTAATAATAAAAAAAATCACACATTTGTAGCAGACGATTTCCGCGCGTCCATTATGGACTCTGCCTTAAAATATGAGTGAATAATGACCCTGGGCACAAGACAAATCTTGGATCATTCTGGTAAGAGCATTGGCGTACTAAGCCAAAAGTCCCGGGTTCGATTCCCGTGTCCGGGTGTCATTTTTCAATTTTCAGAACATGATATCTAGATGGAGTAATCCTCACTAAAAATCATAAATAATAGCTTTGGCGATTTGATTCATTCTATAAAATACCTAAGTGGTTTTGGAAAAGGAAGAAATAAATGAGTTTTGCTGTTGCATTTCATACTTTTCCTAGGCAATATACAGAATACCTAGGATATATATATTACCGAGAACATTTTAGGTAAAATATTAAGAAAACATATCTACTTCTTTAAATTACATCATTTATTAACAAATGTATCAAATTATTTAAAACAGTGCACGTAAGTTGTAGTTATTGTTTGGTTTACTAAAGTTTTAGTTAAAAAAAATTATTAATCAGGCAAATACAAGAAAAGAGAACTATGCACTTGATAAGTTCATTGACGGTAATATTTATTAAAGCAATCAGAGCTAAAGTGACATTTGCAATTACATGGTACCTTCTTTGAAAACACTAAAACATTTAATTGTTTAGCACATGGTTCTACACGTGCACTTCAAACCCCTCGGCTGGTCCCCGTAGATTGCCGAGCTGCACATGATCTTGGGGAAATGTCCTTGACTCTCGTTGCAATCAAATATTTCCTGCATATGGTTGCTTTAAGACTCCTTGTGATGGATACAACTAATAGAAACCTTCACCATCACAATGGTCAAACCATTGTGAGCATCTCCTTGGCCTCATCTACGTCAGGTACGGCAACTCTAATCGTGGAGCAGACTTTTTGTCAGACAAGCTTTTAGTTTTCTTTGCTTGTTGCTCTAGGCTATCCCTTGCATTTTGTCAACTGTCAGCAACATTCTTGTTGTTGATACAAAGAGGACAAAAAATGGTTGCCTCATATCTTTTTTCCTTGTCATTGCCTCCAAAAGAGATGCCCCAGTAATGTGAATAGTGCCACAATACTTGTGGCTTTAGAACACACAAAACATTACGTCAGCTTAGTGGTAAGACTGACCCAGTCCAAAATAACACATTACGTCAGCTTAGTGGCAAGACTGACCCAGTCCAAAATAACATATTACGTCAGCTTAGTGGCAAGACTGACCCAGTCCAAAATAACACATTACGTCAGCTTAGTGGCAAGACTGACCCAGTCCAAAATAACACATTACGTCAGCTTAGTGGCAAGACTGACCCAGTCCAAAATAACACATTACGTCAGCTTAGTGGCAAGACTGACCCAGTCCAAAATAACACATTACGTCAGCTTAGTGGCAAGACTGACCCAGTCCAAAATAACACATTACGTCAGCTTAGTGGCAAGACTGACCCAGTCCAAAATAACACATTACGTCAGCTTAGTGGCAAGACTGACCCAGTCCAAAATAACACATTACGTCAGCTTAGTGGCAAGACTGACCCAGTCCAAAATAACACATTACGTCAGCTTAGTGGCAAGACTGACCCAGTCCAAAATAACACATTACGTCAGCTTAGTGGCAAGACTGACCCAGTCCAAAATAACACATTACGTCAGCTTAGTGGCAAGACTGACCCAGTCCAAAATAACACATTACGTCAGCTTAGTGGCAAGACTGACCCAGTCCAAAATAACACATTACGTCAGCTTAGTGGCAAGGCTGACCCAGTCACATTTTATGTAACAGCAATTTTAAAAGTAAAATGTACACCTTCAATCAAGTAATTGCTTGAGACTCACTAAAATTGTCTTAATATTTATGTGGTTCTGGCAGTTCCTGAAAAATTAAATCAACTTATTCTAATCGGAATTATTAGAGAAACACCAAGACAACACCATACTGTACATCTTAAAAACAGGTATCCAGAAGTCAAGAAAAACTGTTTTAGCACTAACCTAATCAAGCTATTCACTTCCTTATAACTGATCCGGTTCAGGATTCTAGCATTTCTTCTTGTCAGAAGCCGGCAATGAGTGGTAGAAGGGATTAAATCTTGTGGAATTACCTTCATGCTATATAATTTCAACAAATCCATATTTTTATCAAAGGAATCAGAATTTTCTGTGTGTACAGCTGCTTAAGGTCCTTGGTCTTCCCCTGCCATAAGCTGTCAGCTCCTTGTATTTATTGATATAATCATAGCTGAAGAAGATTCACTTCAAACATCAATCGTTTGATTTTGGGCAGTTTCGTGTTGTATTTAGCATTGTTTTCTTTGAAGTCCTCAAACCTCAGCTTCTTGGTTACGTACTTCTCACCCGGTTTATTTCTATTTCTCTTAGATCTAGCTAGAAGGAAGATACTAATCCAATCTTGCACGAGGTAAATTGCAAGACTCAATAATACATGGAATCAATATCCATGTTTGAATTACTTTTATCCATAAATTTATGTTCAACAACTATGAAACGAAAGGTTTGAACTACAAATAAAAACAATGCAGCTATAAACTGGTTCTTGTTCTGTCCACTGCAAGTATCTGAAAATAGTGAGAGTTCTTCAACTATAACGAGTAAAGTTTCAAACCAGTTGAGTAAATGACCATTGATCTCCGTCCATGCAAAGCAATATCTTTTGATGGGTGGAGCAGGTTCATCGACGGTCAGATTGAAAGCTGAAAGTTACAACGGTAGTAGATATGTGGAACTTCTGAACAAGGTATTTGGAGAACACTTTACCAATCGAAGGTAGCACTCATAAATTTTGTGTCATTACTACATCTCACTTTAAACTGAGCTTTACTTGCCATTTCTTCATCTTTTCTTATTTGGTGTTCTCTATACGCAGTTGCTTTTCCATAATTAGTGAAAATCAAACACTGATCCTTTTTGGGCTTGAAAAATTAAAGGTTGTATTCTGTGAAAAATACTTGCCGACAACTATTATTATTATTATTATTATCACCGCGTCTTACTACCCGTTCGGGTTATACGCACTTACGCTAAAGTGTAATGGTAGGATGATTGTGAGATGAAATAGAGGACCTACAGTTTAACGTGGAATCCGAACCACGGTGGAGGCCTGGCATTCCTCACATTCACAAGATGTCTTGTCAGAGGTGAAGGAAGGGTTTGGTAATCAGATAAATCTTTGCCGGGACCGAGGATTGAACCCCGGCCGCCAGTATAGAAGTCTGACACCCTACCCCTAGACCACAAGGTCACCTTGCCGACAACTACAAGAGTAAAATGGAATAATTGCCATTTTGATATTTTTACTTATCTACGAGCATACATTCTGAACCTGAACGATTATCAGCTGTTCCATAAGTAGGTGGCTAGTTGCGACAGGACCTGGACACCTTTACCACTGAGGGATATTGGAAAAACCTAGTGCCGAGAGATGACTCATTTTTAGTGGAAAGTGAGCTTGGTCAGTTTTCCCACTAAGCCTACGATTGGTGAACAAGACACTTCAACTATAGTGGGTTGAACCGATAATGTAGATTCATCAAGGGATTCTGACACTTGAGGCTGTGGTGGTTCTTCATTTCTATTTTTTTCTTTCAATTGAATTAATCATCTTTTCAAAATCTTCCTCATCTTTAACGGTTTGCGTGACTTCCTTAGAAAGGTTTGATATACTCAACCCAACCTTAACTTTGCAGGCGAACAGAGCTTCATGTGGTGATAATTTGAAACCGGAGTGATAAGCTTTATTTTTCATTAACTGGACAAATCATGTGCCCTGACTCCAATGGGAAGTTTTTTCATCTTGCATCCATACTGTGAGCATCTTCTCTATATCTTGGTTCACTCATTTTACACACCCCTGACACAATATCAAGTTAGGGAAACAACATTGTCGGCAAACTCTCTGCTATTATCGGCTTGCAGGATTGATAGTGCACCAATAAGTGTAAAAATCTTTAGAAAATTGTAAGCTATAGGCCCCGATAGACTCTGTATCTGTAGTTCCATAGTCCATACTCCATTATCCTGGTCCTCAAGAAATTCTATTCACGACTACGTAGTCCATATTCATAATCACGTGACCGTTCCAACCAATGAGATAGTCAGAGACTTCATCCAACCGAAAACTTTGAGAGAAAATTGGCTATAGCAAGGCGGTCTAGGACAACTGGGCGCCGCCATCTGGGCGCCGCCAACCAGGCGCGGCCAACTGGGCGCGCGCGAACTGGGCGCGCGCGAACTGGGCGCCTGGACAACTGGGCGCTAAAATAAAACTTATTTTTTTATTAACTTATGCAATTTTTTAGAATAAAAAATGCACCATTTTTTCATATTTTTGCAATTAAAATTAAAAAGTGATGGATAAAAACTAAAAATGAACTTTTTTTAATTAATCATATTTTTCAGCGCAACATCATATATTTTTCTTGGAGTATTTAAAAAAATAATCTTAGTAGAGGAAACTTAATTAATTTATATTATAAATTAGTCTATTTGATATAGTAAAATTTCTAAAAAAAACTCACCAAAAAATGAAAAATAAGAATTGTGCGCAAAATAAACCACTAAAGAGGAATAATAAGTAGCATTTATGTGCATCCCTATGTAAAATTAAAGTAATATCGCTGATATTATAATACCTTCAAGCTATGACTTATTTCTGGTGCAGGTGTGACGAGATTTGGTTTGTTTATTCTTAGAAATATCCCCCCCCCCCCCATTATTATTACTTTTCTCTTATCCAGTTCATAGATATGCGGTGCAGGTGTTACGAGCTTTTACTTGCGTATTCTTAGAATTCGCCCACTCGACCCATTACCATTACTTTTTGCTTCTTCACTTCATTAGGTTTCGTCAACCAGAGTGGTTTGGACGAAATGGAACACAAAATCGTGTCACAATCGTACTAACAATCATGCTGAAGCTGCACATCGCAGGCTAGGAACTGAGCTGGGCATGCAACATCCCACAATATGGAAATTTATTGATGCTCTACGTAAAGTACAAGCTGCAAGAGATATCTACTATGAACATCTTGTAGCTGGACATGAGCCTACGCCGAAAAAAAGAAAGTATTGAGAAGTCGATGCTAAAATTTTAAGACTAGTTAGGGACTATAATAATATACATTATTTCGTTTTTACGTGGTGTTGCGCATAATATTGCAATGCATTAAAAAAAGAGATTTTTTTTAAAAAAAAGTGCAAAAAAGTGATTTTTTTTAAAAAGAAAAAAATGGGGTGTGTTTTTTATTTTTACTCATCACTTTTTAAAAAAGGAAAAAAGTGGGGTTATTTTTGGCGCCCAGTTGTCCCGGCGCCCAGTTGTCCCAGCGCCCAGTTGTCCCGGCGCCCAGTTGGCCGCGCCTAGTTGGCCGCGCCCAGATGGCGGCGCCCAGTTGTCCGGATTCGATAGCAAGGGGTGAACACCAATCAGTCGGCTGATCAATAAAAGAAACTAAAAAAATATTATTTTTGTTGATTAAACTTCCAGGATATACTTAAAATGTAGTACACTCAAAATAAATATATTTATAGCACGATTTTAACTATTAATCTTAAAACAAGTTGGCCTGAAAATGAAAAAATGTAGGTTCTAGTATCCTGAATGTAAATAAAGCAAGCATTTTTAATATTATTTTCATGCTTGCATTATTTATACATGGGTTTTGATCTTTAACTAGAATATAACTAATCACAAAATAAAATCTGATTATAAAGCATTCATTTTGGTGTTTAAGATGGATTCCAATATGCATGCACATATTTACTCATCTGTGATTGGCACTTCTTATAAAGTAGTTCTTAGAAAGTTAAAGTTGGTCAACTTCTACGGAGTATAGAGGTACGGATAAGGACTTTGTGGCCAGAGCAATCTGATACCGTGGCATCGATTTCTTACGGACCCCGGACTTATGGACATAAGAGTCTGTGTCAGGGCCTTAACTCTTCCCCCTTTTATTATATGATCCTGGTATACTATTATAAATCTGTACTCACCGTCAGTGTGGGTCTGTAAGTCCATTAGGTCTACTTGACAATGGGAATATTTTATTGGCTTGACCCCGACTCCTTCTTACAGCTCTTCTGCTTTTACTGACAAGGTTCACATAGCCGGATATATACAGTTCAATATCAATATGTTTGTAGGCCTACTTGTTAGATAGTTCCTTGACCATACGATCTCTCCCACCGTGCAATGATCATTACATCATATATTTGACCATTATGTCATATTATTTTATCGACCAAAAATGACGCGGCGCCGTTTTGTTTGCACTTTTAGAATGACATACTTCCAACACCAACTCTCGGTAAGGTAAACCCTATTTATTGCAATGGCCCTCTGTTTTTGAACTAATTCAGTGTAAGATCATTCTTTCATTGCACTTGTGCGATCACTGTCTGCTTTTGTTGGCATCTCAAACACATGTGGATCAAACTGTGTGGGCTGGAGAGAGCTGGAGAAGGCTGGAGAGGGTTGAAGGGGGCTGGAGAGGGCTGGAGAGGGTTGGAGAGGGCTGGAGAGGGTTGGAGAGGGTTGGAGAGGGTTGGAGAGGGCTGGAGAGGGTTGTAGAGGGCTGGAGAGGACTGGAAAGGGTTGTAGAGGGCTGGAGAGGACTGGAGAGGGCTGGAGAGGAGCTGGAGAGGACTGGAGAGGGCTGGAAAGGAGCTGGAGAGGGCTGGAGAGGAGCTGGAGAGGACTGGAGAGGGCTGGAGAGGAGCTGGAGAGGGTTGGAGAGGGCTAGAGAGGGTTGTAGAGGGCTGGAGAGGAGCCAGTAGGTACGACACAGCCAGCAATATATAACTCTAATTCCACATATTGCCCAATACTTACCCGGCATTATATACAATTCCTAGGCAATGTATGAACCATTATCTTTTTTATACTTTACCTGTATATTTTAGCTTTTATATAGAAAGCCTAGGCATTCTATAGAATTCCGGGATTACACACATTGTCGGTGACATATATACTAAGGTGTGAAGTCTTTTAGGAGTTGTTAGGAATCAGCAGTACCAGTAAGTTACACTAGAGTTCAGTCAAAGCATATCAAGTTTCTAAAAAAATTACAAAGTCGGGTTTGTTATCTAAACATAATTAATTTTACTAATACTGATTTACCTATTATTGTACATGTTTCATTAGTTGTAGGACTGCCCCCTTCAGCAGGCATTATGGGCTGAGTCCCAGGTGTCAATCTCGCAATAGACTGGAAGGATAAGGTTCTAATCTTGGTCAGGTGGAATTTAACAAACGTGTACTCGTATTTATGTAGAGAGAGAGAGAGTGAGTGGAATAAACTTGTTTTAAAACCCTCAGTATACTCGACTGGGACTTGAACCCCATTCTCCCTGTCATCGGCAGTCCAGCCTATTGCGAGAGTGACACTTTAGACCGTAACGCCACACCACCAAAGGGGGTATAACCAATAAAATAACAGGTAAATCAGCACCTAGTAAAATTAATTTTTCAAGTTTCCCTCTGTATTTCTTCCACAATTTATTTATGATAGTCAACATAACCTCTAAAAACAAATGAGTTACAATTTTTTTAATTAGAAAGAGACTTGCATTTAAAATAACATTCCTGAGAGTAATTTACATCGGTAGGTTATTCAATTAAAATATGTGGCTAGCTATGGTATTTGTGAACACTTCCTTTCTTAAAATCCAAACATTTGTTATTGTTGAAAAAAAAAGTTTGAAAGTTTTATCAATTGTTGGCCTGCAGTTGCTAAAACAATAAACTTTCAATACAACTTAGGATAGTCAGGGCTACAGCAATATGTTTTGAAATAAACTTTAGAATATCATCAAAATGATGACAGACTGGTCCTGTCAGCATTGCTTTCACCCTCGACTTCCCAGGACTGGCCCAAGTTAAAACTTGCAATTTATGCTGCATGCTTAAGGACATAAAAATATAATGAAAGTTTAAAAAAATAATTAATGTACTGTTTTTAAATAATTTTTATCTCTACTTTTATGAGTTACTGATTATTTAATTTTGTATTAATTTATTTCAAGTGTTAACCAAGAGCAATAAAATGGTGAAGACAGGGTCATTTCAAGTGAAATCAACCAATGAAGTAAATTAACACTTCTTTCAAGATAGCTTTGTAACGTGGCATAGTTATTGATTATTGTGACAAATTGACATCTAACAAAATGTATTTTTATAGCATTCTACAGTTATAGAGCTTTAAATGTGGGCGACATGATGAATTTTCATTCAATTGTAAGTAATGAGATATTAATATTTGGAATTATAATTAAGATAAAATGATCAAATCTTCAGGGGGGTGGTGCCCATCCTCTGTTTCATTTTTGACTTATTTTTTACCAACAAAACATTTATATTTGCTATTACATTTTTGAAAATGGCTTTAAAAGCTGTAACCTGAGATCTCCTGCATACTGGTATGTTCATCCACATGAAGCATATATTAGTAACTTGACTCATCAGTAGGCCTAAATATACTCTCTTGAAAGAAGTTCCTTTAATTAATGACACTTCTAAAATGCATTGCACGCCTTAGACCTGCTGTTGGCAAGTATAACCGTATCAACCATTTGCGTGGGCCAACTATTGCATTTCAAACAATTTATAAGGTTTAATTTATACAGTTTTACACAAAACCACATGAAGAAGTTTTTTTAGTTTGTTTTTTAGTTGTGAAAAGTTTGAATTCACAAATTTTTGTAACTAAGTTACTGTTACAAAAATTATAAACTTTATAAGGGGAACATGAGTCAACATGGAGGTAACAACAATGCTGCTGATTACCTATTGTTGCTAAATAATGATCATTATCTTTTGGAGTGGATGTGTTTTTAGCAATCACATGTTTCGCCAACTTAACAGTCTGAATGTCAGTTACAAGGACAAAATAAATCCATGATTAATTTACTCAAGCAAATTGAAGCTTTGATAAGAAAATATATTTTTAACAATATTTTGTCCTGCACATTTTTCCCTCTCCAAAACTCATAGACTTATCAGTAAGACATAATTCAACATCTGAAATGGAAAGCTTCCTGAGGCTAAATAAATTAAAATATGATTTGAAAGTTGAAACTAAGAATTGAAGATTTCAACATTCCAAAAACTATTTTAAATGTTGTCAACCGTCCTTTCCTGGATTCTGGAAACAAGTTATTTCAGAGTGAGGTTTAGGTAACACACGTGGACTAGAACTCAATGATTTTCAATTGTTCTCGGAACTCAAACTATGTCTCACCCAAAAAAAGGCAGCAGTTTTGGCTTAATTCAGTTACTTCATTTAATTACATGAAAATGTTTGAGGTATTGCATTGTCCAGACTATGTCCCTGTTAAGCAGATTCTCGGCAATGAACAACTTTAAACAAGAGTGCTTGCAGGACCCACTACAAGTTGTCTATGCCATCATAACTTAGTTCCCGACTTTCGCGAGATTGCGTAAAACAAGAAATGTCATTTTTCTCATTAAATTTAAATGTGTAGGCCTACTTAATATTTATTTATCAATTTTTACTCTAGTAAAACTTATAAATGAGTTTGTTTTTTAACAATCCGGCAGGCCTATCTTTATTATTCAGGTGGGTACTTTAGTCTTCTGACAGACAGATAATTCCTTCTTCTGGCCTTATGGGCCGCCAATTGCCGATTGCTGCATTAGACTAAAAACACAAACTATATTTACTGTCTTTAAGAAGTAGCATGAGGCGTCTGTAAAACCTGCACATGACAAATAAACAAAACAGACAGTCATAAAGATTTTATAAGCTTTATTCGGTGACCAGGTGGTCTAAGGGTAAAGTGTAACACTTCTATGTTGGGGGTCTGGGGTTCAATCCTCGGTCCCGGCACAGATTTATCTGATTACCAAACCCTTCCTTCACCTCTGACAAGACATCTTGTGAATGTGGGGAATGCCAGGCCTCCACCGTGGTTCGGATTCCACGTTAAACTGTAGGTCCTTCATTTCATCTCACAATCACCCTACCATTACACATTAGCGTAAGTGCGTATAACCTGAACGGGTAGTAAGAAGGGGTGATGATGATGATAATAATAATAGCGGATTGTAAACATCATCTGATGTAATACCCTTGTAGCGCATGGGATAGTGGTTAGGTAACTCATCTCGATATTTACATTTCGAAAGTAGTTTGGGGGGATTTTTTTTAAATGTAGGTCCTAATGTTTATTAAAAGTTTTCAAAATTTACAAATTCTTCATATTATTTGATTCTCCATATTCTTGGGTGTGTAATAAAGTGAATTAACTATCAAAATAATGTAGCATGACAAGGGTAAATAACCTAATATGAAACATATGGAGCATATTATCACCATTAACTGTTTCATTATTAAAAATTTATATATTATGTGTGTGTCAATAAAATATAAAGTATGAATCTTACTTAACATTTTTAGACTCCTTTGAGTTTATTCACTCTTTATAGAAACATATTTAATATTTCCATGCAGAGGGCCAAACATTAGCCTACAGTTTACAAGGACTTGGCCCCCTAGAATATGGTTCAGCAAGAAATTATGAAATAACTAAGTTAAGTGAATACTTACAAAGTATTGGTAAAACTTCGACATCCTAGGTTTACCATGATTATTAAACACTAAAATAGCTTTAATCATAATGTAGCTTTAATTCACAATTACTATTAAAACTGATTACAAATTTATTATAAGGCCTTATGCACAAGATGGTTTTTTGAGGATGTCATTACTGTGGAAAAAGTTAACATAAAAATTATCTCCATAAATAGTGTAAATCAGTTATTCAACTTATCCCAACAATTTAAGAAAACAAAATCATTTTTAAAACACAATATTTAACTATATTTTATAATTTAAATAAATAAAGAATTTACAATATTATTCCAATTGACACTATGATTACTAAACTTAAACAAATCCATATATCCTTTATCTATGAACAAATCTGACATCTAGTAATAGTATTGTTAACTAGAACCAAAGACTATTCCTGGGAGGAAAATATCAACTACGTGCGATGATAATGGTAGAACTACTTAAGAAATTTGATAATATAATCATTGAATATTTTATTTTGAGCCAAAAAGGTACCGCATTACATAAAATTTACTTTGCTGAGATTAAATAAAATATGCCTTCACTGTTAAACGTTAGATATTTTTTTATTTTTTTCTAAGTAAACATTACATTTAAAATATATTTAATAAATTAGAATATATTACAGAGCTTTTTAAATTTAGGCCTCACTTGACAACAAGAATAATTATTAAGCCTCACTACCATATAAAAAAAGGTTTTAAAAACAAACAAAAATAAATTATGAGTTTTTGACATTAAATACACTTATTTAATGAATTTTTATTGAAGCCGTGATTATTTTATAAAACCCAATAAAATAATTTTATTTTATAATGATTTTACATTGAATATCATAAATATTATCCATGATAAAAATATTAAACCATATGGAATGTATTATTTTAAAAGTATATTATATTCCTTACCTGTCAGCAGTGGCGTAGCGTGGGGAGGTGAGAAAGGGGCCTTCAGGGTGGCTGCCCCGGGCGCAAAATTCTTAGGCACGCAATATTTAAAAAGAAAAAGGCAGTGAATATTTCACGTACAACCTGTAGGAACAGTGTATCTCGGTTTCAGGATATCATTCTAGAACTGAGGTGGAACTACGCATTGGCCTAGTAGGCCCGTGGCTACGATGGCAAATATTAAGGGTGGACAATTTTTAATGACTTTTTTTTCTGCCAGGTGAAATAATTTTATGACTTCAATCCTTGAAGTTCAATGTGTGTGTTATCATTATGATTTGCTGGTTTCCTTCGTGCAATGACGTTATTTTTTTTTTTAAAGTAGTACAGCTCCCTACTACCAGTTCGGGTTGTAAGCTAAGTACGGTACTAATTACACTAATGGGTCAGGAATTGGTAAGGTTGAATATAGAGGAAGTGAACCCGCATTTGCATGGAGGGAAATTGGACAACCATTTAGGAAAAATAACCCTCAGTTCACTAAAGTGAGATTTGAACCTCAATCTCATCCTCGGCAGTATAACTCAACACGAAACTAGCATGTTAGCTAACTACACCACCGAGGTGGTTGCAATGACGTTAATAGTGAAGATTGTGGAGTGAGTAGAAGTGATGACCATTGATCTCTATAATATAACTGGATGGACATCTAGGGCTAAAATTTTCGAGCTTTCGTCTGCATACCAATGTGTAAGAAAGAGAAAAACTTTCGGGTTTATCTTTCTCTTCTACACCCATACAAAGAAATATAGCATTTTGACATCATTCATTAATTTGATTGAATCTATGAGTGATTAGTTAAATGAAATAAATGTGTTAGTAAAAGCTTTGAAGAGCATAACAAGGTTCAAACCTGGTGAGTTTTTTCTTTAAATAAGTTGTTGTAGGCTAATATATACGATTATTTTTGAAGGAAGTTCTTTTGGAATGCTTTATCTCGTACCAGAATCCTACACTATAGTAGTGTTTAAGTAGGATAAAAGACCTTTCAGAAGGGAATTTCTTCTTCCATTCTAAATGGTCGTTTATCTTATTAAAACACAAATATATATGATAGTATTATGACACGAAATAAAGCCTGAAAGCTTGGGATTCTTACTAAGATCAGAGTTTAGTAGATACAGTATTTTTTGCAGGACTGTAACCTAAATTATCATTTGAACGTAAGAATTCTACACACAGTATGTAATTCAAACAAATGTAATATCATATTCTGAAAATTGAAAAATGACACCTGGACACGGGAATCGAACCCAGGACCTTCGGATTAGTACGCCAATGCTCTTACCACTGAGCTATCCAGGATTCTTACCGTGCCCATAGTCATTCTTCACTCTTCACTCATAGTTTATGGCATAGTCTATGATGGACGTGCGGAAGTCATCAGCTTATAAATACGTGATTATATAAGATCACAGCCATTAGACAACGTAGTCACCCACGACTCTGTGATTGGCATATATTATTGCAGTCATTTGACAATTATATATAATTGTATGGGATTGCATATTAATGAATCGAATAGCCGAATGCTATCATTTATGCATTCTAGTGAGGATAACACCATTTAGATATCATATTCTGAAAATTGATAAATGACACCTGGACACGGGAATCGAACCCGGGACCTTCAGCTTAGTACTCCAATGCTCTTACCCCTGAGTTATCCAGGATTTGTCTCGTGCCCATATATAATCACGTATTTATAAGCTGATGACTTCCGCACGTCCATCATAGACTCTGCCTTAAACTATGAGTGAAGAGTGATGAATGACCTATGGGCACGAGACGAATCCTGGATAGCTCAGTGGTAAGAGCATTGGCGTACTAAGCCGAAGGTCCCGGGTTCGATTCCCGTGTCCAAATGTCATTTTTAAATTTTCAGAATATGATATCTAAATGGTGCTATCATCACTAGAATGCATAAATGATAGCTTCGGCTATTTGATTCAAATGTAATATTGTTTGTAGCTAAATTGTTTTATTTTAGTTATCTAACTTTCGACATAATATTGTTTCCAAAAGCAATATACAATATATGAGCTGAAAACGTGCCACCACAGGTTTTTATAACGTTTACTCTATGAACATCAAACATTACCGACTCTATGAACATCAAACATTACCGGATTGAAAAGTAGTTTATTAACCTAAATATTAATAGGAACTGACAAAAACTAAATACATATCAGGCAAGAACATACTATAAACATAACTACCAACATATACATAAATAATGAATAAATGTTAAATTACTAGACCAATACTTAGCCTCAATTTAACATGCTTTAAATGTACACTGAGAGGAGGCAAATGTATTAAACATGAATGAATCCTAATAGTGGGCGCAAGAAACAAGGGGGTGAAAGGAGGTAAATGTGGGAACATGTAGGAATATATAATCTATGATGCATTCAATCCCAGCCACTTACATAGTTGTTTAAACTTAGTAACATTTAAGCTTTTGGCTAAAATGTCAGCAATTTGAAATTCACTCTGAACATATTCTAATCTTTAGAACTTTATCACGCACTAACTCCCTTACAAAATTATATTTCACATCCATGTTTCAATCTTTTGTGTTCCCACTTCTCAAGACACTTGATTGCAGGCTGGTTGTCCTCATATAGGGTGGACACTTTGGGGTTGATTCCCAGCTCCAGTAGTAGACTGCGTAGCCACAGGACATCAGTACAGACATTGGCAAGTGAAATAAATTCTGCCTCACAGGTACTCAAGGCAATAATGGGCTGCTTTCTAGTTGTCCAAGATACAGCTGAACCAAAAACTTTCAGAAGAAATCCAGATGTTGACTTACGACTGGAATCGTTGGCCCAATCTGCATCAGCATATGTGATTAGGGAGTCCCTTCTTCTTTAGGAAAGTGCAGAGCTAGGTGTGAAGTTCTTTGTAAATAGTGAAGAATGCGCTTCAGTGACTCCCAATGAGTGTTAGTTGCACAGCTTTGAAACCTGCTGAAATAATTGACAGAAAAACTCAGGTCAAGTCTGGTGCATAACATTAAGTGCATCAAACTGCCTATGAGCTCTCTGTATGGCTTGATGCCAATTATAGAGGTTGATTCTCAATCTTCAATAGGTTTTTTTTGTCTCCATTGGTGTTTTAGATATTTTGCAGTTTTCCATGTTAAATTTGCATAAAAGTCTTTTGATATAAGATGGTTGACTAAGATATATACCCTCGTTTCTTTTCTCAATTTTTATTCCGAGGAAAAAGTGTAAGTTGCCCTGAGTTTTCAAGTCAAGTTTAGATTGAAGTATAGCTTTGATCTTTTCAAGAGGTTGTATGTGAGTACTGCTGATGATCAAATCATCAACAAAAATCAATATGTAGACCTTGGTATCACCGATAACAAGTAGGTACATACATGGATCATTCTGCACTCGTTGAAAACCAAGTGATCTAAGAAAAGTGTCGAGGCACTTTGTTCCATTCTCTGGGTGCCTGCTTGAGGCCATACAATGATTTCTTGAGCTTGCAAACAAGTTCTAAATTATTTGAAAAACCAGGGGTCTGTTGCATGTAGACTTCTTAGGACAGGGTTCCTTGCAAAAATGCATTCTCACAGTAGTCGTACGTGCTACTAGGGCATAAGTCTCACTAAAATCGAAACCTTTCTTCTGTTGACAACCTTGCCTTATAGCAATCCTTATTACCATCTTGATCTTTCTTGATGCTGAAGACCCAGCGACAGGAGATAGCTTTCCTACCAGGGGGTAGGGAATTCAGTTCCCAGGTGTCATTTTTCTTGAGGGAATTAATTTTCTCTTCCATAGCTATCCTCCAGTTCCTCTCGTCAGGTCTACCCTTGACATCATCAAAATCTTGAGGCAAATTGTCAAGAAAGCTTTCTGCATTCAAAGCAAATGCTACATAATATTGCAAATAGCTTGGTTTCATGCGTGGGCGTGAGCTACGACGAAGTTCACCTTCATCTTATAGTGGAGGTGTTTCTTTGTCCAATTCTTAATGACTGGCTTCGCCTGTAGGTAGGCTTTCCTTCTGATGGAATGGTAACTGTTTCACAAAGTAGTGGTGCTCTCACTGCTGGGGATGTGGTCATGTTTTCTCCACTCCAAGTGGCATTTTCATCAAAAAACACATCATATACCAAAACAATCTTTCTCGTGATAGGGTTCCACATCCTATAGCCATTGGGGCAATAGCCGACCATGATGCACTTTTGGGTACGAGTGTTCAGTTTCCCTTTAAGTAGCTCATTAGGAATCCGTACATAGTCAATACAGCCAAAAACACGCAATTTTGACAAGTTTGGACGTTGAGTATACCAGACCTCAGCAGGAGATTTACAATCCAAGGTTACTGTTAGGCTTCTATTAACATTATATACTGCTGTCATCACAGCTTCAGACCAGAGATCTTTCGAAACATTTGCGCTTAATAACATACACCGCACACTCTCCATTAGTGTTCTAATCATGCGTTCTGTTACTTTGTTTTGAGAGGGTGTATATCTGATAGTATATTCAAACTGTATACCTTTGAATTCAAAGTATTTTCTCATCTCTGAAGATAAGTATTCTCCACCTCGGTCACACATGAAGCGGCTTATTCTTTCATTAAAGTGAACAGTTGCTAGAGCTTCATACTTCTTAAAACACTCGAATACCTCTGACTTTTCTTTGGTCATGTACACATAGGTAAAGTGACTGTAATCGTCAATTAGGGTAAGTATATATCTCTTACCGTCATATGATGTAGGACTGATCGGACCCATGACATCACTGTGGACAAGCTTCAAGGGGCACTTAGCCCTTGAGCGAGTTTTTACATGAGGCAATTTAGTCATCTTACCTTGGATACAGTGCTCACATGGAGATTTTGGGGTTATAAGGTTTTGTTTACACACACCGTTCATGCCATTAACCATTTCACTATGAGACTTAAAATTATATAGCCAATATGCGCAAGTCGTTTATGCCATAGATTTGTACAATCTACCTCAACAACATTGGCACAGATATTTTGAACAAAAAATGTCACTAAATACATTTTGGCAGACTCGGATGCAACTGCTACACGTTTATCATGCTTGAAATTTTTTGCTACACCTTCTTCAAAAATTACCTTGCATCCCATTGGAATCCAGTCGTCTGACTGATAAGAGGTTATGTTGTAGACCAGGCACGATAAGATTACTTCCCAGCTTGATCAAATTGATTTTTCCATCCATCTCAAAAGACGCACAGAGATCACCAACTTCTGTCGCTTTTAAATTTTCACTTTATTTTGCGAGCTTGATATTCGCAGGGCTTGGGAGATTATGAATATTAGTCAGAAGATGACAATAAGTAGCACAGATCATGTCTTCTGAAGCTCCTGAGTCTACATACCAGGTTGTAAACAAAACAGAATCCACTTCCAAGGACGTGTTGGCTGTCAAACTGAACTCTGCTTCCTCAACTTTGGCTTTATTTTCATTGTCACTCTGTGTCTTCTTAAGTTTACGGCATTCTGAGATCATATGTCCAATTTTTTTTACAAAATTTGCACTGAAGTTGACTTCGCTGAGTGTTTTGATTAGGCCTAGTTTGTTGATAAAAAGATTGAGACTGTTTCTTATGGCTCTGTGTGACTTTCCGATTTGCTTGGGTCATAAAGGAATGTGAGGTTATGACTTCTGCTGTTATACCCTCCGAAAATCGTTTCTGTTCCTCATCTAATAACCTATTCTTTACAAAGATCAATGCCAATTTTCCGGTCAGGGTCTCAAGAGCAGTAATAACTACATTGTTTTCGTTCAGCATGGTAATTAAAAGATGGCAGACAATATCTAATTCCTCTAGTGTAGCACCCGTTGACCGTAATTCACGAATCAATTTATCAAATCTATTAAAATGTACCTCCAGAGTTTCGCTTTACGGATCGAATTTCATCAATAAAAGACTTTTACGTAAAAGTAACTGGTTTGCTATGCCTTTTCTTGCGTAGATATTCATAAGGGAAAGCCGTATCTCAAATGTAGATTCTTTATCCTTGGCACATTCAAGAACGTAGTCTGAATGTTTCTGGACTAATTGAGACTTGCATTTTCGATCTTTTTTCTTCCACCCCACCAGTTCTTTTGTCTTCTTATTCGATATTTCAGAACTATCAGCTTCATTGAAAATTACTTTCGTTCGGTAATCACTTTGAACTACTTCCAGCAAATTGAGTTCATCAAGCAGTGTTTATATTCTAAACTTCCAGTTATTGAAGTTTGAACCATCAAATAATGGAACACGATACTTTTCTTAACTGTGATGGTGGCTAACAAGGCTCTAAATCTTCTAGAGGTTAGTGTTAATGTTGATTCTCGATGCACACATACAATAATAAATGTCCATTCATTTCAAAGGACTCTGGACCCATAACCTGAAAACGTGCCACCACAGGTTTTTATAACGTTTACTCTATGAACATCAAACATTACCGGATTGAAAAGTAGTTTATTAACCGAAATATTAATATAAACTAACAAAAACTAAATAAATATCAGGCAAGAACATACTATAAACAGAACTACCAACATATGCATAAATAATGAATAAATGTTAAATTTCTATACCAACATGAGCCAAATTAAAAAAAATAGAGATTTAATAATACTTTCTACAAGTCTATGAGCTTAGAGACCGTTTGAACGTATGGCAACTACATAAAGTTTGTCATTAAAACAAATGTAGGCCTAATCAAGATTTAAGATACCTTATTCATTATATTTATTGAACTTTCAATATAATATGGTTTCTGAAACCAATATACAAGTTATAGCCTAATTTAAATATAAGTGTAGTCTTGACAGACTGTAAACAAGATGGATGATAGCTAACTATTTAAATATATTAAAAATTGTATTTGTATTTGTACAGTATTACCTGTAAAACTGAATTGTATTTCCTTTAATGTAAATGATTCTTCAGGCAAGTGTGGTATAATACTTCACTATTTTCAAACGATAACACTTTTTGTCATCAAAGACATGTGTTCGCATAAGAAATTTGAAAGAAACAGTTAAATCCCCGCACAATGTAGCAGATGATAAACATGAGCGTCATGCCTTGGACCTTGGCAATGTGCATGTTTATGTCCATCCAGTATAATATAGAGATCACTGGTGATGACCGGGCCATGATTTTTCCTACTTCCCGTCTTCACCTCCCCAATAGTCTCACGGCCAGTAGTTATTAGTTACAGGTTGGTGTAGCAGAACAATGTAGGCAGTAGTGTTGGGGACAAGAGAGCGGACTGTATACCCGCTTCTTCCTTAGAAACTTAGAACCGCATTAGTGCCATTATTGTGCTACAAGTGTGCCTGTGTGTATTTGTTTTGCAATAGCTGTGGTTATTTATTACTATTTGGCGCTACTATATTCTACCTACCCTTTTTTCTCATTCTTGTATGTTTGGTACCCAGTACTAACCGGGGTGAATCATTCTCAGATCTAACTACAGCAAGAAGGACTTGCGCTTGATCAATGTGTATTCAAATTGAAAGTATTAGCTCTATTTTGCCAGGAAAAACGAAACTGTCTGATAACAAAGGCAACTGAGAAAGCGCTGCAGATGTGCAAAACACACGACCTTCCTACAGATAAAAGCGTTTAAAGACGTGATAAGATGGCTGGTGAGCAAAGTTGTGGTCATAGATTGACCTTTGTACAAAAAACAAACAAACACGCAGAGAACAACTGAAAGCAATCGATCAGCTTAAGGCAGAAATTACCACACGTACAAGACAGATGAATATGATTCACAAGCTATTTGTTTTCCTGCAAATCCAGACTTTGTTTGATGCCAATAAATATGATTTTATTAATGAACAAATTCAGCACAAATGTGCTAAGTACACTAAGTTGAACGCTACGGCTATGCTTGCTGAAATAAATTGCCTTAGGTGCCACATTGTCTTGAATAAGGAAGTCAATCCTAGTGAACAGATTGCTAACTGGACAGCTTTAGATTTTCTTCGGTGGGTGTAAAAGTGGAAACTGAAAGAAAGTTTGACTAACTTTGTTGTGACATTAAGAATATTTTTAATCAGTACTGTTTCAATTGTCAGTTGTGAAAGAAGTTTCTCAAAACTTAAATTAATCAAAACGTATCAAAGATCTACAATGAGTCAATAAAGGATGAGTGGCCTAGCAATACTGTAAATCGAGAGAGATTTCAACGTAGATTTCAATACTGTTATTGAAAAATTTGCACAAATTAAAACCAGGCGATTTTAAATAAATTCATGTATACTAGCTCTAGAATAATTTTTCTTTGATAAGTTAATATTTTCTTAAAGCACAATACATGTAATTAGGGGCCAAAAGGTTTTAAATAGATTGTTTTTTAGAGAACATGTCTTGGCTCCAAAAACGGAGATTTAGGTTCATCATCATCCCTCAGGTACTAGGATAAGAGGATAATATAGTTGTGAACCGTGTGCTGGTACGATGCTGTGTTTAGAAATTATATTATAATCCCTATTAAAATGTTTATAGCCTATTATATGAGTGATTTTTGCTAAAAAAATCTTATTTTTGGCAGTAAAAATGGGAGAAATGAAAGTAACGTCCTTACTTCAGGTGTTGTGAAAATGATTATGATGGAGAAAAGAGATAAAATAAGTCGATAGGAAGTCGAAATGGATGCAAGCGAGCGATTTTTTTTAATAAAAATCTTGTTAATGCTGAATTGGAAGGGACTCAGGGAGTGCTAACGGTCCACGGATAAGAGGGTGCAATATTTACCTTGACCCAGGCGCTAGCAACCCATTCTATGCCATTGCCTGTAATTGATAAGATTGTTTCTTATCACAGATGTGGTTCAGGTTTTGGTTCTATTTTTGTGAGAGTCAGACGAAGATAGTTTTCCACTGCAAGTCAATTTTTGTATTTAGTTTTTATTGCCATCGTTGCTAAAAGCACATATTAAATACGTTCAACTTGTCAAAAATATCACACAAATATGCTAATTTCACCAAAAAGTCTTTGTTTTGAAGATGCTCTGACAATACAAACTCGCCTTGCAAAAAAAGGTTCTCACCTCATCACGCGGTTCGAACAGCCGTTGAAACACTCTTCTACGTGACAGCCATCTTACCTCATTATGGAACAGCAGTAACTCTAACTGCATATATTTTTCTGCAAGAGCTTCTTGATTAATAATGAATAAACGCATTTAGCACTATGGGATACATTTTTAATTAATTATTTTACAAGATGTATATTCTTCCCGGTCATTGCAGCAGCACCATCTGTACATATCCCTACCTATTAACTCCATTCCAAACTTTCTTTCTGTGGCAGCTTGTGAATAGGCACTGCGGAACTGCAGCACCCCCTATTTACACTTTATATTATCGATAACATTTAATATAATGAGTCCTTTTTTCTTTAATTCTTTCTTTATTTTTGTGGTACAATATATATTCCTTAAGCTTAATGTCAGTACTTCAGTAGCCATACCCCAGTTTATGAAAAGATACAAAAATATTTGTATGGAACTGTGCGCTTCACAGTATAAGGTGGGATTGCCAGGAAGAGAGAGCACTGTTGCTCTCGCAGTGCCGGTTCTGTCGTGATGGTGGAAGGAAGTTTTTTTACTCAGCGTGTGTTGTGCTTAAAAACTGTGTACCATATTCTTGAATGTGATAAAGTGTAGAAGAGTGTAGAGTTAAATTATTATTCTGCTTCCAGCTATTCTATTCGATTCATTATTTTTCTGTTCTTTTATTTAACAGAAACTTTAACCATGGAATTGCATCCCCAAGAAATAAGTTTTGTGACTGTAACTAAGGAAGTGTGTGACTAAATATTTGTTGATTAAATGGATAGATATTCGTCCACTAAACACTTAGTAGCTACTAAATTGTTCAACAAGAATTGCTTCACTAGATTTAAGAATGAACATCTCACAAAAGAGATAGTACTGAATACTGAAGCTTATCCCATGATTGACAAAGAAAAGCTTGAAACTGAACTAAAAGTATTCTATTGTAGGACTGATATTCATGAATATTGTGAATTAATTGAGCAGCTGAAATTTATCTTGGAAAATAATCTAGATGATGTTTGAGTGAAATTACGAAACAGTTAAAAATCCTCTTGACAATTCCCATGACTACATCAGAGGCAGAGCGCTGCTTTTCAACATTGAAAATAATAAAAACTTTTTTAAGAAGCACTATGAATTCGGAAAGATTAAATGTGCCTGCAGTACTTTCAATGGAGAAAAACTTCCTCAATTGTCATCCAGAGATCAAGGCGAAAATTATTAAACATTTGCGCAAATTAAAACAACAAGAATGGATTTAATTTTTAAATTAATAGATCAAGCTTGAACTGTAACTATTTAAGTTAAAGTAAGAGAAAAAGTTTTTTTTTTGTTAAAATTTTATCAAGTTCCTGAATAAATTTTCTTTTTATACATTTTATTTTCCTTTTACACAATTTTAAAACAAAGGCTAAAAAAATTTCTGGAGCAGCACCCTCACTAATTTTAGCTACGAGCCGCCATTGCTTTCCTTATTAATATATTCATATACTACTTTAAATAGTTCTCCTCATGTAGTTATACAAATGACTTCCTTACAAAATAGTAACTCCTGTACTATATCTTTTTCACTTTCAAATTTTATATATGGTAGGATAAAATCTGGGATGAATTAGATATATCTGTTAATTCGTCCAAATGGATCAAGAAAAAAAAGTTTTCTCTTATTGGAAAATTAATTTTTCTTTTATATTTTCTGCCATGTCATTGATACGCCTGCGAATTGTGTCATCTGGCAGTGAAATAGCTTTTATTTCCTTACTCGCGCGTTGACCTAACATTATAGTACATATCAAAAGCACATGCTATTATAATATTCCCTGCAATTATAATTGTATGTTTCTTTTCTTATTTAGCAGCATGTAGCGTGACTGTGTATGATGCCATTAATGCTTTTGTCGACACATTAGCTTGTTTGGAAATTGTTCCCTTTTGTTGGTTAAGTTCACTTAATTTGCGAATAAAAATATAATTGATTTGTTAACACAATCTGGATGCTTGGAATGCAAAATAATATCAAGAGCCTAATAATTCCAAAATAAACCACTATCCAAAACAAATAGAGCTAAAAACAAAAATATAATAATTAAGAAGTTTGGGGGCTGACAGTTTGTTTATTTAAGAAATAAATCTAATAAAAAATGGGAAAGAAAAATGTATAGAGTGAAATCAAGTAGCTTACATCTTATATTTAAATGGTACATCTATAATTACTATCCGAAACTTTAGGAGCTGTGTAATCTGACAGAACAAATATTTAAACTGTAAAATTATCAACGGAATTCAGCATTTGAAAGCTTGAATCAACCGTACATTAATTCAGTATCATAAGTCCTTTTTAGTAAAAAAATAATGTTACATTATATTAACAAATGGCAAATACAAACACCCCCCATTTAATTGTGATACACGTTAAAAAAATTACTGATATAATATAATATCGCAATATTCCAATTCTAATATACCACAAATTTAAATTATAGCTATATACACGCGTGATCTCGTCCAGCAATGAGTGAAATGGCACAATAGGCCTAAAGACAGCAACTGGACACTCCTATAGTAATAACACAGAAGCGTGTGCGAAGAACTAGAGTGCTGCTACCTAGCGGCGCGGTGTTGCGTACTAATCGCGAAACTCGAATCTCACCACTGTAAAATGTAAACTATTTACTGAATATATTCGCAAAGGGGTTTTTGACTCATAAATATCAGTGATTATAATCAATTAGTTATACTCGTCTGTATTAATGTTGTTACGTCAATAGCAGTTTAATGTGTTTTTTTTAAATAAGGGCAAATAACATTGACGCGTTTGTCGCGTGAATAAATCGATTCTAACAAAAGGGAAGTTTTTAAGGATTTATTCCCAGCCGGAAGTTTCAAATTTGCTGAAATTTTGTAAGCTATTTTATCGGCATTATTTTAATTTGATTTGGAGACCTCCTTCTCTTTATGCGTCCCAGGCCCCTGGAAAAAGTATTAGTAATATCCGTTGAAAATTAAAAAGAACTATGTTCTCATCTACTTGAGCTCAAGGCCGTAGCCAGGGGGGGGGGTTTTGGGGGTTCAAACCCCCCGCGAAATTTTATGAACAAAATATATATAGCTTTATTTATGGTTCAAACGATATAAAAATTAAAATACAAATACAAATTAGGCGGCTGTGTTATTATAAAAAGCACTTCAAAGAGCTTCTAGAGGTGTTAAATATTTAGAAATTTTCCTAGCGTTCGGCATTTTGGGGGCTATTTTACCATAAAAAACCTCACAGAGCTTCAAAAAGTGTTTAATATTTAGAAAATTTCCTACCCTCCGGCAGCTAGGGGGTTATTTTATCATAAAAAAACACTTCAGAGAGCTTCTAGAACCGTTTGTCATTTATAATGTTTTTTATCTTCCAGCAATTGGGGGATGTGCTCACCAAACCCCCCCTGAAATTATTGGCTGGCTACGGCCTTGCTTGAGCTACTCAATATAACAATGAATCGCTTTGAATGGTGGTAGGGGAGAGAAAGCCCGTACATTTTATGGGCGGGGGAAAAGAGTTTGGGGGAGTTTTATCTTTTTTCTAACCCCGCGAATTTTTGAATTTGGCAGAGATTGTAAGATGAATTTTCCATTTAAAATGTTTTCATTGGAAACAACTAACTTAATTTTCATTAAAAAAGATTCTGGTATGGAACTGTGAGATAAAGACGGTGACAAAGATCCGTCCCCTGACTAATTTATTTTTATATAATTATTATATTTGGGCTGTGAGTTCTTTATCAGTGGGGGTTTAAAAACTTTGCACCCCTAGGCACAATTATAATATGCGCCCCCCTCCCACAACCCAATTCTTAATGTTCAAGGTATTTAGGAAATTTCGGTGGAAAGAGGTATGGGAGTGGGGGGTCAGAAGTTAGTATACGATAAAAGATTTCTACGAAAGATAATCCCTAAAGTAACTTGAGTTAACATTATGAAGAAGAGGAGACCGACGTCAGTTACAAAGCGATTCCAAAGTAGACCTACAGTTATTTGAAAATAAATATTATCATTCTGATTCTAGCTTGGACTATTTCGATAGTGTTAGTCAATAATTTGTATACGTAATAATAATAAAAAATAATGCTATCCAAAATGTGCCGACCCCTAAAGCAACCACCCCTAGGCCCGTGCCTAGTGGGCCTATAGTATAAATCCACTTCTGTCCTTTACTATTATGCCTGGCCTATGGTCAAATCCTCAAGAATTTATGCATACAACAGTCGAGGAGGGTTGAACATGTCTTCCTTTGACCAACTCCTCAAGAACCTATGCATACAACAGTCGAGGACGGTTGAACATGTCTTCCTTTGACCAACTCCTCAATAACTTATGCAGCAATCAGTCTAGGAAAGTTGAACATGTCTTCCTTTGACCAACTCCTCAATAACTTATGCAGCAATCAGTCTAGGAAAGTTGAACATGTCTTCCTTTGACCAACTCCTCAATAACTTATGCAGCAATCAGTCTAGGAAAGTTGAACATGTCTTCCTTTGACCAACTCCTCAATAACTTATGCAGCAATCAGTCTAGGAAAGTTGAACATGTCTTCCTTTGACCAACTCCTCAATAACTTATGCAGCAATCAGTCTAGGAAAGTTGAACATGTCTTCCTTTGACCAACTCCTCAATAACTTATGCAGCAATCAGTCTAGGAAAGTTGAACATGTCTTCCTTTGACCAACTCCTCAATAACTTATGCAGCAATCAGTCTAGGAAAGTTGAACATGTCTTCCTTTGACCAACTCCTCAATAACTTATGCAGCAATCAGTCTAGGAAAGTTGAACATGTCTTCCTTTGACCAACTCCTCAATAACTTATGCAGCAATCAGTCTAGGAAAGTTGAACATGTCTTCCTTTGACCAACTCCTCAATAACTTATGCAGCAATCAGTCTAGGAAAGTTGAACATGTCTTCCTTTGACCAACTCCTCAATAACTTATGCAGCAATCAGTCTAGGAAAGTTGAACATGTCTTCCTTTGACCAACTCCTCAATAACTTATGCAGCAATCAGTCTAGGAAAGTTGAACATGTCTTCCTTTGACCAACTCCTCAATAACTTATGCAGCAATCAGTCTAGGAAAGTTGAACATGTCTTCCTTTGACCAACTCCTCAATAACTTATGCAGCAATCAGTCTAGGAAAGTTGAACATGTCTTCCTTTGACCAACTCCTCAATAACTTATGCAGCAATCAGTCTAGGAAAGTTGAACATGTCTTCCTTTGACCAACTCCTCAATAACTTATGCAGCAATCAGTCTAGGAAAGTTGAACATGTCTTCCTTTGACCAACTCCTCAATAACTTATGCAGCAATCAGTCTAGGAAAGTCGAACATGTCTTCCTTTGACCAACTCCTCAAGAACCTATGCATACAACAGTCTAGGAAAGTCGAACATGTCTTCCGTTGACCAACTCCTCAAGAACCTATGCATACAACAGTCTAGGAAAGTCGAACATGTCTTCCTTTGACCAACTCCTCAATAACCTATGCATACAACAGTCTAGGAAAGTCGAACATGTCTTCCTTTGACCAATTCCTCAAGAACTTATGCATACATCAGTCGAGGAAAGTCGAACATGTCTTCCTTTGACCAACTCCTCAAGAACCTATGCATACATCAGTCGAGGAAAGTCGAGTATGTCTGCTTTTGACCATTAAACCACCGAATCGGGTAGGATTTACTCTTAAAGTACTGAGTGGTGAGAAATTAACTATTTAATAGTTTTGTACATATTGAAGGCTTGGGACCAAACTTTCAAGTGTTTGGTAACTTTTTTTCCCAATGGATTACTTGGAAAATGTGAGACAATTCTTGTAAAAGAAACAGTTTTAATGTGTTGATAGAAATCTGGAGGAAATTGTTACGTCCAACGTAGTTAAAAGCTCTATTATTTTGAATCTTTAGGGTTTACAGAAGGAGCACATTTTTTAGAGGGAAATAGTAAGAAACTTTCCTTTATGCAGACTGTATTGAAAAATAAAAATAAAATAAATACGTGCATATACTTACTTCGTTAAGCACTATTAACATAAACATAAAAACCTTAGAGGTTTTTTTTTTTGTGGGAGAGATGGATCCCCATTACTCTTACTGTTTGGATTTAGTCATTTTTAAACACATATTGTGCACCGCATTGTCATAATGGATTTCGAGCTTTAGCGAGCATACAATTTAGATTACTAAACCAACTGCAATCGGGAGAGAGTTTTAAAAAATGCAACTTATATTTGCGGTCAACATAGAGTACATCTATCAAACGTGGCAGCTGCCGATCACATGACTTTACGTATGGATACGTGAAAGTAAATATAATATTTTTTCTAAATGTTATACAAGGTCCTTCCTATGAAAATTGAATAATATAATTTCAGATTATACAATTAATAATATTTGCAATAAACTATAATAATTACAATTAATAATAACTATACAATTATGAATTATCCTTTTTCTAAGACACAAGTATGCTTTTAAATTACATAATTATTGTAAAACAAAGTGAACTGGAATTGGGGGGTATTGGTGACCTGGCGGTTTAGGGGGTAAGGTGTCAGACTTCTGTGCTGGCGGCCGGGGTCCAATCCTCGGTCCCGGCAAAGATTTATCTGATTACCAAACCCTTCCTTCACCTCTGACAAGACATCTTGTGAATGTGGGGAATGCCAGGCCTCCACCGTGGTTCGGATTCCACGTTAAACTGTAGGTCCTTCATTTCATCTCACAATCACCCTACCATTACACATTAGCGTAAGTGCGTATAACCCGAACGGGTAGTAAGACGCGGTACTAATAATAATAATAATAATAATAATAATGTAAGGTATTTGACCAAGTGGTTGTTGTTTTGGCGCTGGCAGAGTCACTAAGGTGAATGGTGTCGTGGAGGGGTGTCCAGTGAAGGTGTTGCGTCTTCCAGACTTGCTTCTTAGCCCGTCGCTGTTGGAGAGGGGGGTGAAAATAGGACAAGACACTTGGTGCGTTACCAAATCGGGATTCGATACAAACTTTTTAGGCCTACGTATATTCTAGTTGTAAAATGAGATTTAGAAAAACAATTAATACATTTCATAATTATTGTAAGTTACAAAACGGCCGGGGTTCAATCCTCGGTCGCGGCAAAGATTTATCTGAATACCAAATCCTTCCTTCACCTCTGACAATACTTCTTGTGAATGTGGGGAGTGCCAGGCCTCCACTGTGGTTCGGATTCCACGTTAAACTGTAGGTCCTCCATTTCATCTCACAATCACTATCTCACAATCACCCTACCATTACACATTAGCGTAAGTGCGTATAACCCGAACGGTTAGTAAGACGCGGTGCTAATAATAATAAGTTACAAAAAAATGTATGGGTGCCGTTGGCGCCCCCCTCAGTCCGACGTTACAAGTGGCCGCTATTGTACCTTGGGTCGAACCACCCGTGAAGGTAAAGGTTTTCGACTCCTCTCCTTGGACCCACTAACTCATTTCATTCCATGAAACGCTCATTGTTCTCTAACATTAAATTGATATATCAAACACAATCTGTATTTTGAAATGATCACACAGTGAATGTTACAACAGGAGGTTCTAAAAAAAGTTTATTGTAAGTAAATTAATATTAAAATATAAACTATGTTGTTTTTTCTCTCACATAGAATGGATAGTAAATGGTAATATAAAATAATATCAAACCTTGTAAGTTTTTATCCAAATATATGGACCGTATTCATGAGGGTTCATTAATGCCCATTGGGGGTTTGGACACAGCCAACCCCCACCTTTGTACAGCTATGTATGGTTATGTTTGTAGAATTCAATGTAAAAAAATATTTAAGATAAATATAATAAGAAATTTTTGTGTGGAAAATAACATTTTTAATGAATATATCTGAGAAGATAAGTTAAAGTGGATATCGTCAATTAACAAATGAGATTGGATATAACATAAACAACAAAAAACACATTAAAATGTGAGTCACCATTCTACATAAACAAGTGAACTTGTAACACAATAAAATTATATAATTTAACTAAACCATATCAACAAATTATCCATGACTAGAATGATATTAAATTTGTAATTATACAATTGAATCAGTATTTAGAAATGTGTTGAATTGAAAAATTGACAATGTTGAATAATTAAAATTTAAAAAAAATTTAAATTATATTATTGAATTCTATTCTCTTATCTTATTCCCTTGCTCCTTTTGTAGGCTTCGTAGAGAACGCCCTTATTTAGTATTGTTTGTTACATGTTTCGACGCTCTACGGCATCATCCTCGGACATTAAATACAGCCTGATTGAGGTGCTCTAGTAGAAACTAGATTCAATTCAACCAATTAACTACTGCGTCAATTGTATAGTTACAGATTTAACCTCCTAGTCTTGGATAATCTGTAGATATAGTTTAGTTAAATTATGTAATTTTATTGTGTTACAAGTTCACTTGTTTATGTAGAGTGGTGACTCACATTTTAATGTGTTTTTTTTATACTGTTTATGTTATATCCAATCTCATTTGTTAATTGACGATATCCACTTGAACTTATCTTTACTTAATATCTTTATCTATATAATAATTTACATTCAACTATAATATCATAATGTAACTGTAACGTTAATGTTAAATTGACAATATCCTCTTTAACTTATATTCTCAGATATATTCATTAAAAATGTTATTTTCCGCAAAAAAATTTTCTTATTACCTTTATCTTAAATAATTTTTTACATTGAATTCTACAAACATAGTGTATCTGCTTCCTTATTACCATTTTCATCATGTTTTTCAAAAATATGTATGGTTAACTTAATTGTTATTTCAAGGATATTTTCATCATTTCTCGAGGGGATGTTGCATTTCCACACCTCGTTCAACTACGCGCTCCATTATACCCGCTGTACTGCAATTGACAGACTTTATAGTATATGTTATTTAACGTCATTCCTGGCTTCGTTCACACGTCAAGGAGTTCTCCCACAACGCAGTCTCGCTCATTCATTCTTGAGAAAACACAATTTATCAGTTTAGATGTATACAAGTTTATATATTTGTTACCGTCTCGTGTACAAAATAAACGTGAGAAATGTACATAGGTTACAATCTAATGGACTAAAATTCTATAAAGAGTCCAACCAGAAGACTGTGTCTGCAATATTTACTATTTCAACCTTATTTTTATTTTATAGTTTAATTCTTTCGTTGTCATTTTTTTATATTATTTTCATAGGCTGTGGTGTAAGAACATTTGTTCATCCAAATCTTTCTAAAACACTTTATGGGGAAACAAAACCTGACCGCGGTCCGCCGGTTTACGACCTGTGGTGTGAAGAATAGGTGTTGCTGTTCAAAGCTCAACTGCAAGGAGAGACAATTTATTTCTAATAGGAAGATCTTTTTAATAAAATACAAACATAATTGTTTTGTGGTCAACATTAATAACATTTCACCATATTATCTGTAGGTATCTACCAAGATTTACAACAGCAGATAATATGACTATGAATACGTGAAGTATGGTCTATTAATTTTTCTAGTTATCAGATAGTTAAAGACTGCGTGCATATTGCTATCCCCCTGTCCCCCCTTTTCTTACGAACGAACATATCTCGCAGATAGGTAGATATACTTTTACGTATTCATACGTCAAATCATGCTACACGCAGATGTCACTTTTGGTATATGTAATCAATTACTATAAAATAACACCAAATATATAGTAAAATATATATGCAATCCTGTACAATTATATATATAATTGTCAAATGGCTGCTAAATTGCCAACTACCGAGTCGCTAATGGCTGCGGTGTCTGATGGCTGTGATCTTATATAATCACATGTTTATAAGCTGACGACTTCCGCACGTCCATCTTAGACTCTGCCTTAAACTATGAGTGAAGAATGACCATGGGCACGGGACGAATCCTGGATAGCTCAGTGGTAAGAGCATTGGCGTACTAAACCGAAGGTCCCGGGTTCGATTCCCGTGTCCAGGTGTCATTTTTCAATTTTCAGAATATGATTATATGATTGTAGAACTCAAATAGGCTGTGTTTTCTAAAAGGCCCTTACTATGGAAAATGTATTTTAAATATCCTAGCCCTACTCATCACATTAGTCCTCTCCTATATCATAGTAAACAAATGTAACAAATCACTATAACGAGATTACAGTAAACAATGATTCTAGCTCACTTGATTATCGTAGTGAATGATGCTATCTGTTGTAATCTCAGTGATAAAGGCAAGAACTTTGACGAGTGTTGTCCAACCTACCTGCCGTCAGTTGGGCGGTGAAATCTTACACGATACAGTACACATGTGACAGAAATGAAGGTGCTCTGGATTCTACTGGCTGCGGTCGTCTCGGACCGGACAAATGGTCTGTATATAATTATACGAGGGGGTTCTCAAACAGCTAGCAGGGTCTAATAACGAGTCGTACCAATACATAAGTGTTAAATTACCACCGATATTTTACATTCATATAAAATAAGCTTTAAGTTTTTGACTATACGAGGATTGGAGAAAACTTGTGATAAAGTTTAAAATATATAATATACATAATATAATATTAATATTATACATGCTATATATTATATGTCTTATGCATAATATACATAGTATATATTGTAATACATAGAATAGGGGTGAGCGAGGCTTCGAAACAAACATCAACTTCGACTTCATTTCGAAAAAAAAAAAACTTTTGGCTTCGAAACTTCGCCAATAAAAATATTGACAGCTAAAATACTCAGTTTCTGTTCAATTACTGTCAATCTGAGCTGATTTTTACATTATAAATTAATATCTATATGGAAAATATCTGAATAAATTGAATCGCATATTGTGATAGCTTGATTTATCGGATTGAAACACAATATAACAAACAACTTCTCTGCAATCAAACATTTTCCAGGTAATTTTAGTGCATGAGGTAATATCAATAACCACAATATAATTTTCCTTTCAAGCATAAAACAACTAGAAGAAAATATTAGAACTTCGATTTGGCTTAGAGAATATTTCATATATTCGATTCGAGTTTGCTTCGGATTGAGAAAGTGGACTTCGCACAGCCCTAATTTAGAGTATATTATATATTATAGATAACACACACACACACTGTGATCTCCAAACTATTTATAATATAATATATAGGCTGGGGGCTTGGGGCTC